>RJWH01006703.1:0-50330 GCA_004363575.1 Solenodon paradoxus
TTTTTTTTTTTTTTTTTTTTTTTTTTTTTTTTGAGTGCCTGTTCTCTGCTGGAGACAGTCTTAGGGTGCTTTTCATTCTTACAACCCTAAAATCTATTCCCATTTTCAAGCTTAAGAAATGGAAGCTCCAAGAGCTCAAGTGATTCCTTTTTGGTCACCAGCTAATTGATAACAAAGATTGGCTGCAAACACATGCTCCCAAGCTCGCTCGTTTGCCAATGCGGGATGAGTGGGAGCACCCTTCAGCGGGGAGCTGACTGCTCCCACTGACTCCGGAGAGCGGCGGGAGGAACAGAAGCAGTGGAAGCTGTGGTTCCTCCCCTGAGGCTTCTGGGCTCAAGAAGCTGTTCTCCTGGGGAACCCGAATGGGGAAGGCGGAAAGCTGTCTGCACCTGGTGGCACACAAAAGGATACTCACACAGGGCGGGCAGGCGACACTCACCTGCAGGACCTGGGTGTTGGCTGACTCACAGCCAATGTGCTCCGTCACCTCCACCAGAGCGCCCTCACTGTCCACGGTGACAAGGCGCACCGGGACACGCCGAGGCACTCCGGTCAGTGGCGCCGTGTTCACCAGCTCTTCGGCCTGGGGGTGCAGGAGAAGCTCAGCTCCAGGGCTTCGCCTCATATGGCCCCCAGCCTGGCCAGGCAAGGCTGGAACCCCTTTACCTTGGCTAGAGGGATGAGGGCTCTTATGTCACGCTCCGACACCAGGATCTCCCACACCATTTTGTCCTTCTCTGCTTCGGGGGCCTGGCCTGGGTATTCGAGCTGCCATGTGACAGGACGGGTGACTGCCACACCTCCGCCAGTGCTATTCTCCACCAAAAAGTCCACCCACAGGAACTCGGACAGTTCCAGGGGATTGCTGGCCAGAAGAGAGAGAAACCATGCTTGTTGGTTGCCAGGCCCCCTTGTAAGCATCTCTGTCTCCGTGAGGGAGGCTCTGTGATGATCCCCATTTTACAGATGAGGAAACTGAGCTAGAGGACATGTGACTCACCCAAGGTCATGTAGCACAAAGTGGCAGAACTGGGATTAAAATCATTCATCTGGACTCCAGAGTCCAAGGTCTTATCCACTCTTGGCCTCTTTAAGATTCAAGGTGACCACATGACCGCCACCAACGCCACCACCCCTGGAACACATACTGGTTCTCCTGCCTTCCTGGGCCCCTCCACTTGCCACTCTGCTTTCCACAGACACTGGGATGGCATAAAGCACCTTTTTTGCCAAGGAGGAACACTCCAGTCCCCAGGACCGGCCACTCAACCTTCTGAGTATCAATTCTCACAACGTCCTTTGATCAAGAGCCTGCTGACTGCTAGTAACCGGCCCAGCTGCTTGCTCTGCAGTCCCTTATTTCCCCAAACCCTAAAGAATGCATTCTTATCCACCTTTTCCAAGTGAGGAGACAAAGGATGGCATGGAGGGAGGTTAACTCTTCTCTAAGGGTATTCATCCGAAAAGCGTCAGAATCAGTTACGGGTTACGAAGCCCATAGACCTGAACCCAGGCTCAGGGCATGGACAGGGAAAGTTTGTAAAGCTAATAATCATGGCTGGGCTTTGGGGGAATATTCAGGCCCAGAAGAAGTGACCCATTTAATAGTGGTAGAAAGCAGGGTGGGCCAGGAGAATATTCAGACACTCACCTGACCTGGCATGAGAATGGGGACAGAGAAATACCTGATAAATAAATGAATGAACGAATGAATGATAACACATGTCTGCTTTGTGCAGCTTCCTTGAACGAGTCTGTTCTCATGCCTGCTCACATGGGGATACAGAAGCAGTGGCTCAGCCCCCTTCCCCGGGACCCCCTAAATCTGCCCCTAGCAGTCCTCCCCCTCTGCCCCCTGGGGAGGGAGCTGCCCACCTGGAGTCTGGCCCCTCGGACCCAGCACGGTGGCAGGTGATGAGAGTCGTGTGATGCTTGGAGCCCTTGAAGCGGTCCAGCTTGGCAGTCCAGAGGGTGGGCTGGGCTGGCCGGGCAGCGGTCACATGCAGCCCCTTCTTCACCTTGATCCTGGGGGAGAGGACAGGTGCAGTGTGTCACGGTGGGTGCTGAACTGAGGATGGTGGGGAAGACACGGGGCTGAAGAGCCAGTGTCCTGTCTGGCTTCTCCCACTCTGGTCTGCCTTTCCTCCCTGCCCACTCCGACGCAGAAGGAGTCCGTCTCAATGTAGGCTCTGCCATACCAGTCTCTCCTTCTCACAGACCACTTAAGACTCCCACTGGCCACAGGTCTACTAGTCTTGGCCTGGCATTTGAGACGCTCCAGGGTCACCTCTGGCTGTGACATCTGTGACACTCTGCTTTAGCCACACCCGAAGTGCTTGCGCGTGTGCGTGATGCTGTGAGTGCCTCTACATCTTTGCTCAGGCTAGGCCTTCCTCCGGGTCTGCCCTTCCTTTCTTCATCCTCTCATGCTTCGAAGGTTCCAGCAACTCACACACCATTTCCTTTAGAAAGCTCTTCCTGCAGCACAATGTCTCCCCAACTTCCTCCACCATCCCAAGCCCCCGCAGCACACTGCACCTGCATCAGAGCTGAGAACTGTGCCACCCCAGTGCCACCCTGACCCCTGGGGGCCCCGGTGTCAGGAGGGGTCGGGGCCTTGCTCCTCTCGAGGCTCCAGTGTGGAGACACAGGGCCTGACTTATGCAAGTGTCCAGGGAAGATCTAATGAGTGTGAGTGGGCAGTGGGATGTGAGAAACAGGGAGGCAGACGGGCACCCAGAGACATGTGGCGATGCGACAGCACAAAGCCCAGGCCAGGAGAGACGAGTCAGACTGTGCATTCTTGTCGGTGGGCCTGGGCTATGGCTGGAGGGGTGGGGGCTGCTCTGAAAGGGACACAAAGAGGAGAAGGGCAGGTCCCCGGCAAGGCTGGCAAGCTGAGTCTTGTGCAGATGGAGGCGACTGGGGCATGGGAGCCGTGTCCACCCCCAGACACATCTCCCCCTGGTGCCCACAGCTGCCCTATGAGGTGGGCACCTTTAGCCCCACCGAACAAAGGAGTCTTGGGGAGGCACCAGGGACAGGGGAGCGCCCTATGTCTGATCTAATTGCAGGGCTGCGCCCATGGTGGGGTCCTGCCTGCTGCCAGGACAATCTCAGCACTAGTGCAGGTGGGCCCACGTCTTGCCAAGGTGGAGGATTCCAGTGAAGACCCCAAGAGGAAGGGGAAGACCCCTGCAGAGGCCCCACCTTCCACCCGCTGCCAGGGCCCCCGGACTCACCGCAGGCTCAGGAGCCCGGCTGTGAAGTTGTGCCGAAGCAGGAGGGTGGCACTGAAGAGCTGGCCGGGCCGCACTGGCATGTCGGGCACCCGCAGAGTCACGGCTTCGTCCAGGGGCACCTCCTGGAACTGGGGGGGGTCCGCCGGGCGCAGCTCCACACCACCCACAGGCAGGGCCTGTTCTCGGGGGTCCTCCTCCCCGCCCGGGCCACAGCCCCCCGGGCCCTCAGCTGCGGGCTCCAGCGTGTAGGCCAGCTCGGCCCGCGTGGCAGAGCCCGCGGAGAACCAGTGCGAGGGCAGCTCCAGCTCCACCACGCAGGCGCCCAGCGACGGCTGCAAAGACATGAGGACGACCATCTGCTTGGTGGGGAGGGGCTCCCGGCGGAAACGGGGTTGGGGGCGCTCAGGAAAGGCAGGGCCAGAGATGCAGACCAGGTGACACACCAGAGACACAGCTGACGTGGGGTCTCAGAAGGCAGAAAGGCCACTTTTCAGCTGTGGGGTCAGTTCTAAAGCCTGCCCCTAACTGTGCCCCAGGACCGACCCGACTAGAACCTGGGCTTTTCAGAAACCCCAAGCCTGCCAAATGTCTCTCTCCAGTGGGTTCCTGCGCTTGACTTCCAAACAGCGGAAATCAAAATATTAAAAGCAGAAAGGCAAGGAAGGCCCTGGTGGCTTGGTGGTTAAGTCTGCCAGGTGCAGGCCACCACGTCCCAGGGCCCCCACTCCGATCCTGGGGAGCGTATGTAGGAGGCAACCAAGGTGAACAACTAAACAAAAAGCGCTTCTTCTTCCTCTCCTCCTGCCTGCCCACTCACCTTCATTCCTGCCTGTATCTTTCCACCAAAAAAAAAAAAAAAAGGCATTACTGGGAAGCAATGGAAATGATTGCTCTATGGCAGGCCTTGTGCTAAACGCTATTCTTCCATGCATTTATTTTTTTATTCCAACTCCCTAGGAAGTAGGAATTGCTATTATCCCATTTTACAGCTAAGAAAACAGTCTCAGATTAAGTTAATAGCCTGAGGTCATATGCAATGCACTGAATGCCTTAAGTCCCCCTAAATACCCTGTGAATTATGGCCCATCAGGAATGGTGTCAAGTGGTCCATGACCCCCAAGCCTGGGGTAGACTTGGCTGAGTCCTGTCAACCTGAGAGTGGTGAGCCCTCCTCCCTTCCACAGCCTCCCCTCTGGCTGGTGCAGTGGCAGGGCCAGCCTGGGTGGGGCCTGCCCACTCACCTGGAAGCGGCAGGCTTGGTGAGCAGTGCCTGCCGGGTGTGTGGCGTGGAGCCGGGCACAGGGCAGGCTGCCAGGCCCCGGTGGCCAATCCTGCCCTTTGAGGTGGAAAAGGACACGGGCATGGGGCTCTGTTGGAGTCACAGCTGCTTCCACTGACACAGCCCTCACGTCCCATGGGACTGGTCGTTGGTGAGGCTCCATGACCCGAGGAGGGACCACCTGAAGGGGGAACAGGTATGTTTAACATAGCAGGAGGTGGGGGGAAGCAAGGTCTGGGAAGATGGGGTGCCAGGCGTCTAACCTCAGATTGGCAGGAGAGAATCTTTGTGGGCCTCAATTTCCCTCTCTCATAAAGGGGAACACAGCTGGGGCTGGGGCAGGCCGTGGAGCCACACAGCAGACTTGGTTCTGAGTCCTGTCAAGCTGGGAGTCCCTGGGGCCCCCTCCTTACCTGCTGAGTGGCAAAGGGTGGGTAGGAAGCCCGGAGAAGCGGCTGGGCCCGGGGCCAGGGCTGCAGAAGCAGGAAGGTCTCAGATCGGGAGCCTAGCGAGGAGTTGGCAGGTGGGTAGCGGCCCACCTGCTGCACACGGAAATGCTCAGGGGCATCCAGGAGCTCCAGAGCTGCCGGCAGGTAGATGGGGTCCACAGGGTCCTGGTCACAGCCCACTGAAGAGGGAGAAGGGGTAGAGCTAGTAGCAGCTCCAGAGCAGAGAGGCTGGAACCGAGCTCCAACCAATGGTGGTGACCGTGGAGGAAGAGAACGGTTATAAACCCACCCCACCCCACCCCACCCAGGATGCAGTGGCATCACCCCTTTTCACAGTGCGGAGCTCAGAGAGGCTGACATAGATAGCACGTGACAGGTCAGAATTCGAATGAGTTCAGGATGGGATCCAGCTCCGAGTCTCTCCTTTAACCTTCTGCAGACCCCCACCTTCCTCACACCAGTGGAACCTTCTCAGTGTCTTCTCTTTCCCCACTCCAGTCCTCTAACTACTAGACTGACACCAGCTCTCCCCACATAGGATCAAAAGACAGTGATCAGGTAAGTTATTAGAGACAGACACCCTTTCTCTGCCCGGGGTCCTTGGCCAAGTTTAGTTGGGGACCCACCCTCCCTCCTGTACATCATCACCATGGCAACCACACATGTGGGGGGGGGCTGTTTCCCAGACTTGCTCCCTGCTCCCCTGGGCACTGGTGTGTAAGAGTCGGATTGGGGGTGGCGGGACCATGAGCCTGTGGGCGGGTCAAATACATAACTGGAAGGGCAAAGGACCACGAAGACCATATCTGGTTTACGTCAATTATTAGCGCTAATGATAATAATAACAATTCCTATTTTTGAACACCAGGTGTAGGCTACTACGTTAAACACATATTAACTCTCTTTGTAATAACTGAGAACTAGTTTCTATTACTATTAATCCTGTTTAATGGATGTAGAAATGGTCCCACAGCTGGAGGGGGTGGATCTAGTTTTAACCAGTAAACAATCCAGCCTCTCCATCCTCGCCTCTCTCCAGGCAGGGGCAGGCAGACGAGCCACAGAGGGTCTTCCAGCCTTAGCCCTCCTCCTTCAAGACCAAGTGTGAGGGCTTAAGGAAGCCCTCCTTGATTGCTTGCCCTCCTATTAGTCCCCTCAGTCTTCTGCACCCCTGGTGGCCTCCTCGGAATTATTTATCTCTCTGTCCTTCATCTGGGGCTTTGGCTCACCCAGGAACACCCCAGCTGGGCACCTTTCCCTGAGCTGTCCTGGGAGCCTGAGGCTCAGCGTCTCTATCCTAACTCTGCCTCCATGAAGCGGGTGAGTTATTTAATCTCTTGAAGCCTCAGATTCCTCACCTGTAGGGCAGGCATTTAGTGACACCGTGGACAGAGCTTTGTAAACTGTGGAGTGCTGTCTGGAGGAGCGGTTATTGCTGCTGCATAATGGATGTGACAAGGCTTTCCTCCTCTCTGTCAGGGGTTATTAGGATTCCTGCTGGGACCCCTGGGAAGGGGAGCAGGTGGCTAAAAGCAGCCTAGGAATCAGCTCCCTCTTAGCCACCACTGGGCTGAGGGGCTTGATGGTTTCCACTTCCTTCAAGACCCTCCCAACCAAGGAGCAAGTGTCTGAGCTGCCCCTCCCCCTGCGGGAGTGTAACAGGTGAGTGACTTTGGTTCCCTTGGGGCGGCCCCTGGCCTGGGATCCTCCTCCCACTCCATTGCCTCCATAATTATAAGATGCTCTGTGGCCTGACTCCCACGGACTTCCATCACACAGAGTTCAGCTCTCTGGGTAGGGGTAAGGGGGGCAGAGGATGACTCACTCCACCCCAGTCTCCTGGGGGCATCACCCATCAGCAGCCACAGCCTTTGCCAAGGGCAGTTGGACCCTCACCCCAGGGCACAGGAGATAGGGATCCCCCGTGGGGGTTCCAAAAGGCATGAACAAGGCAATCCCTAAAGACGCCAAGGTCAGAGAGCTCCCTGGGGCCAGGACAGGGGCTTGCATACTTCGAGGGTCTCGGGCGAAGGTGCCGCTTCCCATTCCTATGGAACAGGGGGACTGGTGGTGGAGGGAGGACCTCCCTTGGGTGGCGAGGACCCAAGGGGGTGCAGCCCTACGGAAGGCAGATTAGGGAGCTGATCCCTCCCTCCTCCCGCAGGAGGCAGCCAGGTTAGACGCCCGCGCTGGAGGGAAAGCTCGGGAAGGTGAGGGGAGGGAAACCCACGCGGTTTGGCGTGGGGAGTGGAGGCGAGCGCCGGATCCGAGCTGGTCCCGGGTCAGGAAGGAGTTGCAGGACGGGGCAAGAAGAGGGGAGTAACAGTGACGCGCCGCGGGGGCAGGACCCCAGGGGTGAGACCTCTCCTGCCGTCAGGGCAAGCTGCGGGGAGACCCCGCTCGCTGTTTAGTCCCCAAATGCGGAGGTCTGCGGCTCGCGGGCATCACCGGCGCGCGACGCGGGCCCCCAGCCGCCCGCCCCTCCCGCTGACCTCTCACGGCGTCCAGGGCGAGGGCCACCAGGAGGAAGAGCCCAGGGCCGCAGGGCCCCCGGGGAGCCGCTGCCGCGCGCCCCGCCATACGGCCGCGCATCCTTCCCAGGGAAGGCGGGGACCAGGCGGGCGGCTCAGGTGGCCGCGATCCGGCCCAGCATCTCCCGCCCGCGCCGGCCCGAGCTGGCCGGCAGGGTGCCCGCCGCTGCCCGCCCGGCGGCTGCAGTTCCCAGACAATGGAGAGGGAGCCGGAGCAGGAGGGCGGGAGGGAAGGAACCGCACATGGGCTGCCCCTTCGCCCCGCCGGGTCCTAGTGCCCCGCGGATCCGGAACCCCTGAGTGCCACTAGGCTGGAGGTCGGGAAGGCCACCTCCCTGGGGACTGAATTACCAGGAACTGACCCGCCTCTGCCTAGAGGGGCAGAGCTCACTCAGCTGTCTCTCTCGAAGAAACTCCTGACCACGGAGGAAACAGCCACTTGCTCTCCTCCCCCACCCCTACCCCCTAGGTAACACACCTGTAAAGGCATCTGACACCTGAATCCAAACCAGAATCCAAGGGGGAGTTGGGGGAGACAGTGTGGGAGCTGGAACTGAGCCGAGTGGGAAGAGGGAGAAAGGGGACCAACAGGGTCAGGTGACAACCGCCTGGGCCTGCCCTGACAGACCTGGGCCACTCCTGAAGCAGGTGCAGGCAGTTCACTGGGTGCCAATCCCCATCCCAGGGAGAGGCCCCAGGGCTAGGAAGGGCAGGCCGCCTCCGCTGTGAGGCCCTCCCAGGTCCTGGCCTCCCTGCCTCCCCCCCCACCCCCTCCCACCCCCACAGGGAAGCCAGCGTTGGGAAGATGTTCAGGGCTGGGCACCTGCTGCACTTCTGCACCTTTTGGACGTAGCCTCAAAAGAAAAGATCACACCCAGACCCTCCACCAAACAACATGCAATTGTGGGCCAGGCAGAGAAGGGCCCTAAGAGAAACTCCTATCCGGTGGGGAAGCCAGGTGGCAGGCAAGTCTACTCCAGGATTGGGGCCAGACTGACAGAGTCCTGGGCAAGGGTACCCTACTCCTCTGCATGCGCGCTTTTCCACCAGTGCAGCTCAAGAGCTGGAAGGTGGGTGTGTGTGTGTGTGTGTGTGTGTGTGTGTGCCTCACTCTTCCTCAGGCTCCTGGCAGGAGGGTGCCTGGTACCAACCTTCCTTTCCTACTCACCCCCTCCCACACCTCTGTCTACCAGCCTCGCACAGTCCTGCAGGGGAAGTCAGGACTGCTGAGTGTCTCTAGAGAAATGGGTTTAGCAGTAGAGGGAGAAATCAAAGCAATTCAGATTCTGAGCAAATACTTTTTATACAGAACAAGATAATAAAATAGCGTGCACTTTATTTAAAACCAACCAAGCGCTGATAAAAATATAAATCACTGCAGCTCTGATTCCACATCAAACCTTAACAGGAAGAACTGGGCATTTATTCTTCACATCGTGTGCTGGGCCTGGCTGAGGAGCCTTGCCTCCACCAGGGCTGCAAAGGAAGACTCACGGGCAGGCTCCCCCTGCACCGCGCAGACCAAGTGAAGGGACAGGGGCTGTTGCCTGCCTGTTGGTGGATCTGCTCTTCCTGGGCCATGGGGTGGACACTGGTCAGCAACTCCCTGTTGGCAATGGGGGAGGAGGGGGTAGAAAACTGCCTGGACTGTGCAGACAGGGAGACCACCTTCCTCCTGCAAGGTCTCTGAAGCCCCCACAGGGGACCTGACCCCACAGCAGAGCCCTACTTGCAGGCTCAGGCCTGTGAAGCAGCCATCTTTCTGCTTTGGCTGAAAGGGAATCAAGATTCTGAGAGGGCCCAGTGTCTTCCTGACACAAGCAGCCAGGGGCGCTGCAGACAGCGCAGCAGGGTCAGCAGAAGTCCCCGCGCTGGCTCAAATGAAGGCACTTGTAACAGACTCAGTGTGCATCTTCGCCCCACAGGAACACCCCTTCCCTGCCCAGCGGGTCACATACGTCCTGCCTCTTCCCCACGGCTGGGGCAGGTGGGACTGGAGGGACTGTGGACTGTGGGAGGGCAGGGCTGGACGTCTTGTTTGACGGGAGCTGGGGACTTGGCAGAGGAGCATGGAGAAGACAGCAGGGCTGAGAGCAGATGCGGAATTCAGGAAGAGAGAAAGGGTTAGAGGACAACCCCACGCAGAGAGCCTCAGGAGACAGGGCTGGGGACAGCAGGGGGAAAGTTCCTCTCTCTCAGGGAGGGGGCTGGTGCAGAGAAAGATTCTGAGGCTTCAGAGTCAGAGCGAGGAAGGGGCAGGCGCTGGGAGGAGGGCTGCGCCACGGAAGCAGCTCAGCTCTTTGGTAAGACGAAGGTGGCCACGCCAGCGTCCCTCTCACTCCTCCTCCACGCTCCGGGGCCCCTTGGCCACACGCCTCTGCCGCCAGCGCAGCTCTTCCACCTGGCGCTCCAGCCCTCGAACCTTGGCCTCCAGCTGGGCCCCTGAGGCCCGGGTGCCTGTGAGCCGGCTCAACAAGGCGTAGAGGGTCAGCAAGGCCAGGAGGAGCAAGGCCCGCATGGAAGGATCAGGCACTGACCTCACCAGGGCCACGAAGCCAGCCAGGAAGAGGACAAGCTTCAGGCCCCAGAGGATCCGGCCCAGCAGGGCCAAGATCAAACCGAGGAGCAGGGACAGAAGCCAGTAAATGACCAGGGCCGCTGCTCCCCACAGCAGGAAGGTCTGGACCTGGCTGGGGCTGAGCTTCAGGTCCTGCGTGAGGTCGTCTCCTGGAAGAAAGAGTCAGAGTCAGCTGACCTGGAGTGTGGTTGAGGGAAAGAGGGGCAGCTAACCCCCTGCAGAGGGATGATCCCTTCTAACGGGGTCCCCGGCATGAGCATGAACCCCGGCTCTGGCTCCCGCTGGCCATGGCTCGGTTATTCCCCTGAGCGGGGTCTGTGTCGTCTTCTCACTGGAAGCATTCCTCTGAGGGTGTCAATGAAAGGAAACCCGAGAAAGCAGGTGCTTAGCCAGATATGAAGTCCATACCAGGGAGCTGGTGGCAGCCATCCACCTGCTCTGCTCCTGTCTCTGGGGGAACCCAAGCAACTGGGAGAAAACTTAGACCCTGGAAAGGTGGATTCCCACGAAGAGTAAGTGACAGGCTAAGCTCCGGTGGCCCTAAGAACTCTGGGCCAGGATTCTGTCACTCACCATCCAGTCCCAAGGCGTTCAGCAGCTGTGCGGTGATCCCAGACAGAGCGAAGAAGGCCACAGAGATGGCTGAGGAGACAGCCCACATCACCTGAGACAAGGTCTGTGGCAAGAGCAGGGTGGGAGAGGATCCCCAATTAGTGATGCTCTTCTCCAAGCTTCACCACTACTGCCCAGGCACGGGCTGGCCGGAGCACCTCTGAACAAAGGTTTGCCCACCAGTCCTGGTCAAGCCACCAGGCCATAGCCAACTTCCAGGGCACAGGGAAGGACAGCAGCCCACTTCTGCTTCTTGAACCAGAGCCCAGGATGTACTCAGCCCACATTCATCGGGTCTGCTGGAATGTTCTGGGGGTGCTAGTAGGCGAAATGTGTGTACCCACATCATCCGGTTCCCGTAGCAGTCACTCTGTAAGCCTGGGGCCCTCCTATCTCCCAGGGACTCACGATGGCATGTAAAGTAACATGTGCAAAGGGCTAGGAGGTTTCAGTGCAAGAGGAAACCAATCAGCACCATGATACCATGAATGTTAGAAAACACCATCTCAGCCACTTAGAAGTAACCTATCACAAGTATGTGCTGGTGACCCCATGCTTAGCTAGAAGACACAGTCCAGCCTTAAGCCCCTGAGTCGCTCCCCGCTCCCCATCCAGGTGAAGGAATGGATTCCAGTCTTGATACTTTGCCAATTTAAGACTAGGCCAGATTTAGACCCCAGTCAGGCTTGACAGTCTCCCAGGGACACGGGTTTAGAAAGATGGCCTGTTTCCCAGACTTTCTGGCAGAAGCCAGTAGGAACACAGGAAAGAAAGGGATAAAGCTCCGGGCCTAAGGGCAGGAACCAAAGCCTGGGGACACAAAGGTGGATGCTGTCTGGCTCCACGGTGTGGACAGTGAGTCCTCTAGGCACCGGGGATTATAACGCATGGAGGACGTGAGTCAAGACGAGGTGGCCTTTTGTGTGCAGTCGCAGCAGGGACCACCTCGCTTACCTCGGAAACCAGGTGCGTGGTCTCTGGCCCAACCCAGTCATCCAGGGTTTCCCGCACAGATCGTCCCAGCTGGCTTAAGACATCTACCGAGGCCTCTCTCCTCCGCTGGCCTGGTGGGATGGTGTCTGGACGAGACTGGGGCGATGCCGAGTGGAGCAGGACGAGCACCAGGAGGACCGTCAGGATGACTCTGAACAGGCACTTGCTCCATGGCGAGCTGCTGCCTGAGGCTGCCATGGCGGGTCTGCCGGGAGAGCCGCACGGGTGAGCACGCTGGTAACCCTCCCACCCGGCCACCCTGGGCTGAGAAAAGCAGGACTGGGGTTTTCAGCTGAAAACCCGCCTGATCCACGGTGGCCTCGTTCACATTCTTCACAACTGGTGTGTGAGTGACCCGGCACTGCTCACTCATGAGCAGGCTCTCTAAGTCCTACTCAGTTCTAAAACTCTAAAGGCCTGTCTCTGGATCTCAGGTACTAGGGGCAAATAACAAGACAATAAGGCTTTGTCCCTAAGGAGATTATACTTAAGATAAAGCTGAATTAAAAAACCCCAAACTTTCAAAATAGCACACAAATGGGATTACCACCGAACTAAGATGCAAAAAGAACTCAGTTACTTGCCCAAACAAGTAGATGTGCACATGTACCATATGTCCACAGAACCATCACATGAGGCGGGCATTATCTCCTTCACCCCCACAGTACAGAGGAGGAGCAACTGAGACTTGGGAGTGAAGTATTTGCCCAACGTACATCACCAGGCTACGTAGAAAGGCTGGGATTTGAACACAAGCTTCTGCTGCCCAATCTCATGCTCATTAGGTGTGAAGGTGGTAATCCAGTGGATTCCAGCCATTACTGCTCATTAGGATCGCCAGGGAGCTTCACAAAACGCAAAGGCCTCTGTCCCAAACCCAGTGGTTCTGATGTCACTATCTGGGTGTTGCCAAGATTTAAACCTTTACAGGTTTAACGTTCCCCAGGTGATTCTTCTGTTCAAAGCTGAGACCCACTGACACAGAATGATCTCAGTTTGCAAGCCCCCCCATGTCCACCAAGGGTTAGAGAACAACTTTTGAGGAAAAATACTATTCATAAAAAGTAGCTATCCAACCCCAAATAGCAAAGCAATCACGAGAAAAAAGAAGAATTCTGGAGGGATTACACATCCAGACTTTGAAGTATATTACAAAGCAATGGCGATCAGAACGGTATGATACTGGAATAACAACAGAAGTACAGATCAGTGGAATAGAATTGAATCACTGGAAACCAGCCTACTCACATACAGCCAGTTAATCTAAGACAAAGGAGCCAAAATCATACAATGGAAAAAGGAAAGTCTCTTCAACAAATGGTAATGGGAAAACAAGACAGCCACATGCAAAAGAATGAAGCCAGACCACTCTCTAACACCATTCACAAAAATTAACTCAAAATGGATTAGACACTTAGACATAAGACCAGAAACCACACAGTTCTTTGAAGACGACATAGGAAACTTTCTATGACATCAGTTGTAGAGAAATCTTTGGGGACTCAACTCCAACATCGAGGGAAACAAAAAGAAAAATAAACTGGGACTACATCAAACTAAGGAGCTTCTTCACAACAAAAGAAAACGTCACCAAAACCAAAAGGAAACCTACTAACTGGGAGAAGATATTTGCATTCACTATTTCCAACAAAGGCTTAATACCTAAAATATACAAAGAACTCATAAAACTCAGCAACAGAAGAACCAGCAATCCAATCAAAAAATGGGAGGAAGAATTGGAGAGACTTTTCTGGAGGATATACAGATGGTCAACAGGTGTCTGAAATTATGTTCCTACTTGCTGACCATCGGGAAAATGCAAATTAAAACAATGAGATATCACCTTACACCTGAAAGACGGGCTATTCTCCAAAAGTCTGGAAACAGCAAATGCTGGCAAGGGTGTGAAGAAAAGGGAACACTTTTGCACTGTTGGTGGGAGTGCAAATTGGTACAACCCCTATGGAGAATAGTTTGCAGATTCCTCAAAAAACTGAAGATGGAAATCCCAAATGATCCTGTCATTCCACTTCTGGGCATCTCCCCAAAAGATACAAAAGTACCCATCCGCAGAGATGTTTGCACCCCCATGTTTATTGAGGCCCTATCACAATAGCTAAGACCTGGAAATTAACTAAGTGCCCAACATCAGATGAATGGATGAAGATGTGGTCCATATATACAATGGAAGACTACCCAGACCTTAGAAGAGAGGAAACCCTGTCATGTGAATCGACATGGATGGATCTAGAGGGAATGATGCTGAGTGAAACAAGTCAAAAGAATGAAGACAGATGCCAGATGACCTCACTCATAGGTGGAATGCAAACAGACAAAACAAAGGAACAGATGAAATATAACCAACCCTGAGACATTTGTAATAGAACTGAGGTGACTAAAAGGGAATGGGGCAGGTGGGGGCAAATGGTGGCGAAGCCCACTGCATAGTGGGGAAGAACACTTGGTGATTTGGGGTGGGGCAGGTTGTGTTAAAACATACCTAAGAAATGGGGAACTCATACATAGGAAATTATTTTAATGTGTAGAATAATTACTACAATAAAAAAAAATCATCAACCAAAAAAGAAAACAGCCGCCCATGTGCTACCTGTCACATTTTCCTCTCAAAAGCCCATCAGGGAGGTATTGTTATCCCCATTTTATTGATGCATAAACTGAGGAATAAGTAATGAGTGAGGGATCCACGATTTGAATCCAGATGCATCTGACATCAGACCCCTCTGCTGTATCGTCTTCAATTTAAGTCTCAGAAGGGATCTCAAAAGTCCTACAAGAAATTATTCCTGCACTAAAATAAACTTGGTATCTGCAAATCATCTCCATGAATTACTGGTGACACGATCACTTAACCCCTTTGTGCTTGGCCCTCTGATCTGGGTTATAACATGAAGCCATGGGCAAGAACCAGCAAGTATTAACTTTCTGAAGCAGGTATGGATTCAGCCAAGAAAAATGTTTTCAATTCCAACTTGTATTTGTCTCCAGGCTTGAGAAGTGTCAAACAGTACCATCAAATTCCCTGTTCTCTTCCTGGCACAGAGGTGAATTGGTAGCTCCAAGGAGTTTCTATGATACAGATTTGCGATCAGAGGCCCTGAGGTGGGAGCAGCTGGGTGTTTGAAGACCCCCCCAGGCACTCAGGGAGTTGACTGGAAATATGGGTGCCACCAGGATAGAGAACACAGAGGAGGTTCCCCTTCTTGCTTAGTGGGTCCAAGAAAGGGTTATAAAAATATCATATCTGAGGTGCACCTGGTAGAATAATTACCAGGTCAACTCTCCAGCCGAAGCACAGTCCACATACATCCTAAGGACCTGGGTTTGCAATTCAGGTCAGGGAGAACCACCAGGATGAACTACTAAATAAACTGTTTCTTCCTCCTTTCTCTTCCTGCCTGCCTACTTGCCTTCCATCCTGCCTGCACCTTTCTTTAAAAGAAGAAAATGACATTCAGGCCCAGAAACAGCTGCTTTCTAAGTCCCTCATGAGGCCTGTAGGATGGAGAACGACTGTAAGCCACGCAGGACACGCAGAATGACCTCAGGCCGGGAAGCCTGCTGCTCCTCTGGGCACGGCTCGAGAGCCAGATGGTCCCTGCATGCCAATGGTAGAGAGGACGAGAAAGTTTGGGCCAGCTCCTGAGCTAACTAGGGCACAGCCACACCGGGGACTTAAAGAGCAGGGCTGCTATCTTGGGGTGGATCCTCTATCCCAGGAACTCCACCAGGAGGAATCAGATGTCCTCGACTGCTTTCCAAGGGCAGGGCCAGGCGGGCTGGTCCCCACCCCCACCCAGGACAGCCTGCTGAGTTCTGGGCCAGACTCAACCTTCAAAGGGTGGCCATCTGCCCCAGGGGAGGGGAACTGGGATACCTTGAAATAACCCCTCTAAAGTGAAGCCAGCATTGTGCTGCTTGACCTTCTGAATGCACCGGAAACCAAATCTAACAGGATTGTGGGGTGTGTCCCTCCCTGGCAGATAAGAGTGCAGATTTCAGGCTTGCCTGTTTCTTCACGTTGCTGTCTCTTCATTATCTTTTAGGTCAATCTCAGGCAGGACGAGTCTGACCGACTGCCACAGTGCCGCCTCACTTTGGCCCAATGAAATACTTTAAATGAAGAGCCGAGAGCCACAGCCATCTAGAGCTCTGAGAGGAAGCATGTCTTCAGCACCTTCACCCCCGGCAATGGCTGGCTTCAGTGTATATCTATTTTATCAGTATAAGCTTATTTTAGTTAAATAAAATCAATAGATGTATCTAGATATGTATATTGACTTATTTCTTATGTGGTGCTTTATTGATCTAGAAAACGCTACTTACCATCTCACTGAACTCTTATAAGACTTTTATGGGGCGAACCCTGGTCAATCCGCCTCCGAGGGACACAGGCCACATACTCCGAGGTTTAAGTCCCAGAACTGGGGAGTGGAGGGCTGGGGGCAGGGGGACAGCGGGGCGGGAGTAGGGGAACGGTCAGTGTAGACAACTGCGTGAAAAGTGAATGGGGTGCTTCTTTCTCTCTCTCTTCCTGCCTGCCAGCCAACTTGCCTTCATTCCTGCCTGCACCTTTCCTTAAAAATTAAAAAAAAAGAGTGTATGGTATTTCGTCTCTCCCCAGTTTACACAGAAAACTGTGGCTTAGAGAGGTCATGTGATTTGATCAAATCATGTAGCAGAACCGAGGCTTGACTCCAGATCCCAGGATCTAAGTCTTCCTCTTTTGCTGGTTCCTCGCCTCCGCCTGGCCTCCAGAAGGCAAGGTCCCTGTGCTCGACAAGCTTAAAATTCTGCCAAAGACACCAAGCTCAAAGTGAGCAAACCGCTGTAAGCAGACCACACAGCAGGTGACAACCCACCTGCTAGGCATACAGGCCATGATTTTGCACTAAAGCTGTATGAGAATGGCAAGAAAGAAAGAAAGGAAAAATAGGAACTAGACCTACCGCTTCTGTTTAGGCAGCTGCAACAGAGCTCCGGCAGAACAGGAGAACCCGGACGAACTGGGGAAAATGCTTTTCACTTACTAAAGCCTGAGAAGCACCATGTTTGTGGTTTGCTTAGAGAGAAGGGTGGAGCAGGCCACACACCCCAGCCAAAGTTCCCTCCCCCCAAGTTGGTTTCCTTTCAAAGCATGAATCATTACTTTGATTCAAGCAGAGGCAGCAGCCTTAGTGCCCTCTGCTGGCCCTGCTTTTCCCATCATTGTTCATAGGAAGCAGCACTTCTCAATTCTCGTTGCCTGCACGGATGATTGTCTCTGCTACCCAGGGTCAGCTTAATCAGACTCACCCAGGGACTACTGAGGCACAGCCAGACAGTTGCCACAGTGATCAGCAGCACAGGGAAAAGTCTTTACTCCAGACAAAGCCCCCAAAGTGTAGCAGTGCACAAAGGCCCTGAGACTTCCCTTCCAGGTCGCCTCTCTGCTACAAGTTCAAGTTCAGAAGCCAATTAATCTGAGTTTCCCTCTGCTCAAACGAGATTAAGCAAGGTGAAGACAGACTGCAAGAAGCTAACAAGTTTCTGCAAGAACTGAACTGTGCAGTCCACGGAAATGTGGCCGTGCAGACTGACAATATGCCATCATTACATTGTAGCATAATGTCGTCGTTTATAGCCTGCTTCCCGTTAGATTTTGAGCACCTCCGGGAGACAACTAACTTCTTGGAATCCCCAGCGCCTATCTCAGAACTATGACTAATAAATGCTTGTTAAATTAATATTGGAGGTCTGCCAAGAAGCCTTGAAGGTAGCCATGGAGAGGCATGGAGAGGGGGCTTATTTCAAAGTCGCTCCAAATGTGAAGCAGGCACGTGAGAAGCACAGACGGCTGTGTTGAAGAAAGACCCTAGAGGGGGCAAAGCTGCCACCAAGCACAGTTCTGGCAGGTGGGGGCGTTGCCAGCTAACCCCCTGCAGCTGCTGCTGAGCAACTGTTTGGGGGCAGGGAGATGGGCAAGGAAACAGCTACCCAGCCGCGCTGCACCCTCCCCACGGTCCAGCCTCTGGGGACAGGGTGTCGGTGGCATGTGCTATTTCCAACATCACGTTGCCTGCCAAGCCCTGCCGAGAGGCGTCGCCGGCAAGGGGTGCGTCAAGGGCCTAGGATCAGGGTACCCCAAAGAGATCACAGGCGGTTGGGTCGTGGGGCAGAGGTCAGGGACCAGTGGCTCAGAGCCAGCCTAGTGCCAGAGCCAGGGAGTCGCCCAGCCTCGGCCGCGGGACTCCTAACAGCTCTCCAAACCGTTGTCTCCCAGGAAGCACGCGCCTCCCTCGTTACCTAGTAACGACGCCCACGTTGCTTAGCAACGAAGATCCGGGTCCCTCGTTTGTTTACCCCGCCGTGCGACGTCGGACCCCTCCCAAGTGGTGCTCGCCAGGTCTCGGAGCTGCACGCCGGTCCCGCCCGCAGTGGCTGCCTCCTCCCAGTCCCGCAGACTGCCCCCCTGCTGTTTTCGGCTTGCACTCACCGGGCTCCGGCCACTTCTGCCCTTCACGTGCACCTTTGCTAAAAGTCGCCACCAAACCGGCGCCTCAACTCCGGGGCGTTGGTGCATCGACTGCGCATGCGCTAGACGGGTTGCGCTCCGGGACCGGCGGTCCTTTCTCACCGCCCAAAAGCAGTGCAGTGAGCGCATGCGCTCTTCTCTCTTGATGCCATTTCGCCCTTTTCCCTCCTCCCCACCCCCCGCAAACATTCCCACGGAGCAAAGAATGGGATCGGAAGTTCCATCTGGGAGCGGAAGCCTCTGGCAGGAAAAGGGAAAGGAGTGACTCTAGCTGGGCTGGGGTGTGGGTTAGCTGGATCTTTGAATTCGGGGTCGAAGCCTACCCTCCTTGACTCTGGCATTTGGGGCAAGGTAGGGCCTGCCTTTGAGGCATCGTGGGAAATGTAGTTCTACAGCAGAGGCGCGCTGGGGCATCTGGTCTTTTGAGAAAGTTTTCGCGCTAAAAAACACAAAGAAAAGGTGCGAGAGAGCACATGGAAGCTCACGATACTGGAAAAGTGCACCCACGCCCCCGATGGGTTCCACGCCCAAACTTTGCGGATGACAAATATTCGCCGGAGGCTAAAGAAAGCAAGGAACCAACTCCTGGCTCCTCCACCACAACGAAGGTGGCACCGCGAGGGGGCCGACCGGGGCCTTGGAATGGGGGGCTCTCTGCCTGCTTTGATGGTTGCCTCGTGCCTCTGGGCTTCAGCGCTGTCTGAACTTTCTTGTAAAGTATTTCCTATAAAGTACTATACGGTGCTAAGAATTCATAGTAGATAAGGAGATGCCGTCGAGTAAGGAGAGTAAACTTTTTTTTTTTAATTTAGTACAAGTTACCGTCTAAATGCTTCCATCTCCATCATTGGCTGCCGTTTGGAAAGCTTCCCCTTGATGTTAAATTAAGTGCCTGAAACTCAACACTCTCAACAGAACTCTCCCCACTAGCCCTCCCTTGAATCAGCCTTCTAATTCTGCTTCTCCCCATACCACACACCCCCAACCTGTCGCCTCTGACAGTTGTCTTTGCTTCAAATGTGCCTCATCCTCATGTCTTCTGAACCCTCATCACTTCCGGCCGAGCTAAGGGTCCCTTTCTTCCAGAACAGGTTCTGTAGCTTCTGGACCTTACCTTTCAGCCTTTCTAACACTTGCAACTTTGTATTTTCTTGTGAGAAGTTTCTAATTTGTAGGCCTAACAATCTCAGTTCACAGACTCCAGTGCAAAAAATATAACTCCGCTGTCCCTCCCGACAAATTAGCTTCTTTTCAACTCTGTTTTCCATCTGAGTGGTATAAACAATTATAAAGAGTTCAAGCTTCTACCCACCTTTAAGTTTTCAGGTTGTACATGCCTTTTAGAAAAGAACAAAGGGGTGTGCCCTGGTGGTCAATTCCCTCCAAATCTGTAGGCCATACACCCTGTGTTCAAATCCTAGGTCCCAGGGAAAACAACTAAAAATGGAAATAAAATAAAATGTTTCTTCCTCCTCTCTCTTCCTGCCTGTCTCTTCCTAGCCTAGGGACTCTCTACCTCCTCTGTGGTGAGGTTGTAGGGCAGGGGGCAGTGGGTTGACCAGAGATCAAGTTCCCATCCATAATATTTACTTCAGAATGTGTTGTCCTGGCATATCCTGCTGTAGCAGTGGTTTAGTCAGCTGCCTTGGGCTGAGAGTGCAGGCCACATATCTCAAGGACCTGGGTTCAAGACCCAGGGTCGGGGTGAAAAGCAAGATGAACAAGTAAATAAGTGTTTCTCCCTCCTTTCTCCTCCTACCTTCCTCTGCTACCTTCATTCCTGCCTACAACTTTCCTTTAAAAAAAGCTATGACTAAAAATGAGTTGTGTTGCCCTGTCCTGGTAGCTTAGCAGTTAAGTCTACATACATCCCAAGGTCCCTGGTTCAAGATCTGGGTCTGGGGGAACAACCAAGATAAACAGCTAAATAAAATAAATGGTGTGATTCTTCCTCCTCTCTCTTCCTACCTGCCTGCCTGCTCACCTACATTCCGCCGGACCTTTCTTCAAAAAAAAAAAAAAAAAAATCAGTTGCCCTCAATACTTTCAGTTCCCTAGGGGACTCACTTTTAAAAATCAAAAAGCTTTGAAGCGATTTTCCCTTCATTTGCTATCACCATCATAAACTTCCCAGTACAGGGACACAATATGGTCCCCAATGCCTAGTACAGTGCCTGTCTGGCCTGCAGTGGACACTGTCCATACAGATTTGCCCAGCAAGTGAAATGTTGGGTCCCTCTCCCTGCTCTGTTACCCTCCAAACCATCCAGCAGGTTTCTTCCAGAGGAATCTTCTGGAAGTGTGCTTATCACTCCACAGCCCGCCTGCTGTTCTGTTGCTGACCCAATCCAGTCAAAGCACTTCTGGGGTTCAAGGCCCCACCTGGGGTGGGGGGGGGGGCATTTGATTGCCTACCACATCCAAGTACTGAAGAGGCCTGTGTGTCAGGCAGCCTGTCTCAACTAACAGTCCCTCTTAAGCTTCTGCTATGTGCCAGGTGCTGGGTTAGCATGGCCAGTACGACGATGGTTCCTGCCATCATAGTTTAGCCTGGCAGAGGACCCAGACATCAGATAGATGCTTATAAATAATTAAATGAGTCTGCTGATCCAAAGTGAAGAATTGCAGGGTACTTTGGGGACAACATTTCAGCCAGGGATCAAGAACATGGTTCCAGAGGAAGTGACATTTAAAGTGAAACTGAAGGTGACTGCGGAGGGGAAGGTGGGAGTGGGGAAGGAGTGGGTAGTGTTCCCACCCTGACATGCTGAAGCCCGCAGCTTGTGCATGTCCCAGGACGTGAAAGGCCAGGGTGGCTAGACAGGTGAGGAGAGACTCCTTCCGAGTCTGATGGGAGCATGTTTCCTCTGCCAGAAACACTCCCTTCTTCACTTCACCTCTTCAGAGAGGCCCTCCCTGAAGACCCTTCCTCCAGTCACCCTCCCTCCAATCCGCAGCACCTCCTATCCACCTCACGCACATCCGTTTTACTGGTAGCACTCGCTACTCTGCATTTTTCTTGTGAGTGGATGATTGTCTAAGTCCCCCTTCCCCCAAATAGAATGTAAGCTCCAAGAGAGCAGAAATCTTGCCTTTCTTGCTCACCATTTCTATCTCCAGAATGGGGCCTGGCACCTCGGAGGCGCTCAGTCAATATGTATTGAACAGATGAAAAGCCTGGGGAATAGATGTCTTGTTGAAAGTAGATCACAGGCCGTTTTGTAGAAAGTGGACTAGGAGGCCAGGCTGGACACAAGATCAGTGAGGATGCTATTTTAATGGTATAGCAGAGAGAGGATAGTAGCCTGGGCACTCTTGATCGGCTTTGGGGATAATAACAAACATAAATATTGTACTTACTATGTACCAGGCTGAGTTCAAAGCACTTTTTTTTTTTTTTTTTTTTTTTTTTTAAAGAGGA
The DNA here is from genome assembly GCA_004363575.1 of Solenodon paradoxus. Classification (NCBI taxonomy): domain Eukaryota; kingdom Metazoa; phylum Chordata; class Mammalia; order Eulipotyphla; family Solenodontidae; genus Solenodon; species Solenodon paradoxus. The sequence continues at coordinate 21,641 of RJWH01006703.1, forward strand.
AGGAAGGCAGCAGGCAAGAAGAAGAGGAAGAAGCATTGATTATTTATTTGTTCATTTTCGGTTGCTCTTCCTGACCCCAGACCATGAACCCCAGTCCCTGGGCTGTATGTGGACTACACTGCAGGCATGGGCTTAACACCTGAGCCACTAGGGTGTGCCTCAAAGCACCTTTTTTTTCTTTATGGAAAGGTGCAGGCAGGAATGAAGGTGAGCAGGCAGGCAGATAGGAAGAGAGGAGGAGGAAGCATTTTATTTGTTCAGTTCGTGTTGTTTTTTCCCCCGGCCCTGGGTCTTAAACCTGGATGTATGTGGATTGCACCACAGTGGAATAAACCACCAGGTCACCAAGGTGTACCTCAAAGCATTTTAAAAATATGAACTCCTTTCAATAAATCTGTGAGTTAGTTCAACCCCTGTTATCATGCCTCTTGTTTTTCAGATGAAGAAATGAGGGCAGAGGCTTTTACAGTGTACTGGCTGAGTAGAGCAGGGAATAGAGTGTGCAGTCTGGTTTCAGACTCCATGCTGCTGGCCACAGTGCCATGCTGCCCGTCATACCTGCACATTTCATCTTCTCTCCAAGCCTTTGCTTATTGCTGTTTCTCCTGCAGGGATACCCTCCATGTTCCTTCCTCTCTAGTTGAACATGGCCTACTGAAATGGGTTCCTAGACTCAAGTCCACTGCGGGTGTCGAAGGACGCTTCCGCACACCAGCAAGTATAGAAGAATTCAGCTTCGTTCGAGCACTGCCTGGAGAGAGCCTCAGATCCACGTGTCAAGGGCTCAGGATCCCAAGACAGCGCTCCACCTCATGTGTTGCCTGAGCTTCTGATGCGCCAGCTACAGACTGGAGGGTCCTTGGATCCTGTTAATTTGCTAGAACAGATCACAGAACTCAAGGAAACATTACTTTCTAGATTTCTGGCTTATGATAAAAGAATATAATTCAGGACCAGACAGGGAGAAGAGATGCACAGGACAAGGCATGGGAAAGGGCCGGGAGCTTCCCTGCCTTCTGCAGGTGAGCCATGCTCTCTGCATGTCCACACGTTCACCATCTTGGAAGCTCTGGGAACCCTGTTCCCTTTCAGCTTTTCACCAAGGGTGCAGTACCTAAGCAGGACTGATTAAATCATGAGCCCTTTCTCCCATCCTGGAGGACAGTGGGTGGGATTCTAATACAGGGTGGGTTCTCTGGCACAAAGCCCTCACCTTTATGGCACACCCTGATGGAGCGGTGGCTAAGTTTGCCAGGGCAGTCAAGGACGCAGGTTAGGATTTACTTCTAGGGTCTGGGGGACAAACCAAGAAAAAAAATCCAACAAAGTGCTTCTTCCTCCTCTCTCTTCCTGGCTGTCTGCCTTCATTCCTACCTGTACTTAAAAAAAAAAAAAAAAGAAAGGCCCTACCCTTAGGTGGCTTCGAAGTTCATATCATTAATACAAAAGAGACCATAAGAAATTCCAAAAGTTTTGGAAGCTATGAGCCAGTAACAGTGGATGATGTACCAAATACCCATGAAGTGTGAATTTTGGTCTTTTGACTAACCAAATATATTTTTCTTATGAATCACAACATCACACCCACCTGTCAAAGTCCAGCTCATTCACACTTCTTCATCGAATAAGAATTCACTGAGTCTGTCTGTCTCGAGCCTCTATCGGGGTGTTTTTATAGTTGTTACTCGTTTTTTGTGGACGTCATTCCTGAGAGCATCTGATCTTAGGGTTATCCACAAAGTATCCTCAAGTATCTGAGCTGGAGGAGACCTAAATCACTTAGAAAAGGGGCAGTGGTGATGTCTAAGCTCAAGCACAAATTGGTAGCGAAGGCAGGATGACAGCAATTTCCTGGCGGGTGTTAGTTTCTCTGCCCACCTGCATGTGTGCCCGCAAGTGTCTCTCAAAGCACCTACCTCTGAATCATGGCGGGGAATTGCACGGAAAATGCAGACTTTCAAACGCAGACGCCAGGAATATGCATTTTTAACAAGCTCGTTAGTAAATTCTCCCGCACTCAAATTTGGCAGGACTAGCGGTCCCAGGGCCCGGCGTAGCCCGGGTCTCAAAATAGCGTCGCCGAATTGCGTGGTTGTTCAGTTCCCACTGCCTCGTGGGAAATGTAGTTTTGCTTTCCTTTGCCCGCGGCGCGCTTTACGGAAGGAGCCGAGTCGGTCCGGAAATAGCCGAGTGCTCCGTGGCGGGCCCTTTCCTGCCCGGGTGCATTCTGGGAAAGGGCAGTTTCCGTTAGCCGCTGGAGGCGGAGGCGCGCGCCCGGCTGCGGTCCCACGTGAAGGGCTAAGCTAGCATCGCTCGGCGGGGCCGCTCCGCGCTCAGCGCCGAGGCTCCCGGAAGCCGCGGGGAACCGGAAGTGGTCCGCGGCGGCGCCGAAGCTAACTCCGGAGCCCGGTGTGGTGTGAGACGCCTCGGAGCGCGGCGACGACGCCATGTCCCTCATCTGCTCCAGTGAGTGGCGGCTGCGGCCGATCGCCGGGCGTAGGAGGCCGGAGAGCCGAGCCGGAGGACCCGCGGGCCTCTGTGGCGCGGGGATCGGGGCGGAGGTGGGAGCCGGGTTCCCGGGGGGCTCGGCGGCGGCGTGTCAGCGCGGGCGAGCTCCTCCTCGGCGTGGGGGCATTTGCGCAGCGCTTCACAGTTTACATAACGCCGCAAGCTGATTGTCGCAGACATCGCCGAGGCCAGCCACCTCCTTTACTCTGGGGAAACTGAGGCCGGGACGGAGGGCGCTGGTGCCGGGGAAGCTGCTCTGGTGTAGGAATCTGGAAGTCCCGGGGCTTGTGCGAGGCTTGGCCTCTGATGGACTCTGCGATGTGGTGCGTGGTGCAAGGCTCGGGGCCTTAGTTTCCCCGTTTGCAAAATGCGGGCATCGCCCTGCATGCTGCCCAGGGCTCGCTTGGATAGGCAGAGCGACTGCAGTTTGCAAAGGTCACGACGCAGAGACCGGGCTGGCTGCCAGGTCTCTGTAGGACTAATAAAAGCAATTCGATTTCCAAAGCCTTTATGGGTTTACAATAAACCTCCGAGTCTGTGATCTCATTTAATCTTTACAAGAGTCCCCCGAAGCTGGACTCAAGATCTCGGCTTTACAGATGAGGGCGAAAGGCTCAGAGAGAGCGTGGCTTATCTAAAACTGGACAGCTAGTCAGTGGGGGAGCTGGCCCTGAGTCCATGTTTTTTCAGGCCTTCTGCTGCCTTTGGTTTTGGAGCTCTATTGTGCATGCAGATGTTTCATTTTTTTTGCTTCCTAACCTCCAGCCCCTGACTTTACCAGAATCTCTCTATAAATCCAAAAAGGGGGAGGAAGGAAGAGAAATGAAAACTAGAAAAAGGAACCCTGCACTTTGAAGTTACAGTTTTTCACAGTCTTGCCAAAAATTGTCAGAGAATTGTTTCCTATCTTGAGGACACTCTCTTCTGGATTCCCTGGCACCATCCTTTCTCTGATTCACGCATCTCTTACATGTTTTCTGTTTACCGAGTTGGGCATCTGCACTGTTCTGGGAGCCAGAGACCAGCTGTAGTCTCTGTCCCCAGAGGGCCACAGTCTCCCAAGGCAAGCGTGGAATGTAAATGATACCCCTGTTGGGGGCTGTTGTGAGAAACAGTCCATCTCTGCAAAGTGTTTACAGTTGTGCTTGGTGTCCAGTAAACACCGTGTGATTGTTGTTTATTATCATAGCACTTGTCGCATTGCTTTGTGATTTCTTCCCTTTTTTTTTTTTTTTTTAAGGAAAGTTGCAGGCAGGAATGAAGGTGAGCACAGGTAGACAGACAGGAAGAGAGAGGAGGAAGAAACATTAAAAAAAATTAGTTATTCATCCTGGTTGTTTCCCCTGCCCTGGTTCTCGAACCTGGGTCCCTGGGATGTATGTGGACCGTGTCCAGTGGCCTTATCTGCTAGGTCACCAGGGTGTGCTGCTTTGTCATTTCTTTGATAAGCCACCTGCTTTTTAGAAAGATTCGAGTGGCTCCATTTGTCTCCCCATGCCCTAGCATAGAATGGGTGACTGAGCATCTTTCCAAAATGAGATGGGCCAGGACTGCGTTGCTGCTGCTTGGCTCTTGGGAGTTGCACAGTAATTAATAGTCTAGCATCCGACTGTCAGGAGACTGGTGAAGAAGCTACTTAAGTCTCCAGAAAGCATTCTGGGCATAGTGCAAAACTGGTTTGGTGCCATGTTGTTTCCTGTTCACTGAGTGTGGGGATATCCCCTTGGCCCGAGGTTGCTTTCACCCCAATCTCACTGCTGTCCTGTTCTCTGCAGTCTCCAATGAAGTGCCCGAGCACCCGTGCGTGTCCCCCGTCTCCAATCATGTCTACGAGCGGCGGCTCATTGAGAAGTATATTGCAGAGAATGGCACCGACCCGATCAACAACCAACCTCTGTCCGAGGAGCAGCTCATTGACATTAAAGGTGCCTCCTGCCGGCCTCGTTCTAGGGCCAGCTCCGCTCAGAGCCCAAGGGGGTGGGAGACGTGCCGGTGCATGGAGGAGGAGATGGTGGGCTCTTGATGCAGGCGGTTGGGTGGGGTGGGGTTTCTTCACACCCATTTTTCCTCTCTGCAGTTGCTCACCCAATTCGGCCCAAGCCCCCCTCAGCCACCAGCATCCCGGCCATTCTGAAAGCCTTGCAGGATGAGTGGGTGAGTCTGGAAGAGAATCGTCTTCACCGCTTAAAGAGAAGGATCCCTGGAGTAGGGCCCCAGGGGTGGGAAGAATGGAGCATTGTTTTCTGTCTTGAGGGACAGGGTGATAGGAGCCAGGAGTCTGATTATTGAAACCCCACCGCTCTGGGTCCCACACTGAGTGCCTCTGCTCACCAGCCTTGTGACCTTGGGCAAGCTGTTCAGCCTGGAGATTTTTCTGATTGCAGACAGGACTGTGCCTGTGTCTCAGGCTTGGGAGAATTGGGATAGGCTTCGAGTATGAACTCCATGATGTGGGGGAGTGTTTCCTTCATCACTGTGCCCCCAGCGCGCCTGGTGCCTAGTAGCTGTCTTCCAGTGGGAATGAATGAGTCCATTTTGCAGGGCTCTGGCACAGGGCCTGACACAATGAGGGCAATCAATAAGGAGCAGCAGCTCTATTCCCCTTTGGCGAGGTGACGGCACGCATCTGCAATTTGCCCATAAATTGGAGAAGACAAGGATGAGGAAGAGCTGGCTCTCGCTCCTGTCTGTGTGCCCGGTATTCGGCCGGGGCAGGGACTCAGGGTGCCTCCCAGCACCTTTAGGTCACTCAGTATAGCCTGGGCCCCTGCCATTGGTCGAGGCTACAGGATCAGAGGGCCGACTCTTCCGCTGGGTGTCCCTGCTCGCCCTGCACAGTGCTGTCTCCCCCTCCCAGGATGCGGTCATGCTGCACAGCTTCACGCTGCGCCAGCAGCTGCAGACGACCCGCCAGGAGCTGTCCCATGCGTTGTACCAGCATGATGCTGCTTGCCGCGTCATTGCCCGTCTGACCAAGGAAGTCACTGCGGCCCGAGAAGGTACAGCCTCTCCCCACCGCCCCCGACTGGGAGCCAGCTTTGTAGTAGCCATTTCTAACACTGCCTTCTCTCCCAGCGCTGGCTACCCTGAAGCCGCAGGCTGGCCTCATCGTGCCCCAGGCTGTGCCCAGCTCGCAGCCAAGCGTTGTGGTGAGTGCCCCCTGCTCCTGCCTCCACCCCCGTGTCACAGCCTGTTTTCCTGCAGAGGCCCTGGAGCTCTCCTGCAGGTGTCTCAGCAGCCTCTGCCTCTCTCACCTTCCCCTCTCTTTTCAGGGTGCGGGCGAGCCCATGGACCTGGGCGAGCTGGTGGGAATGACGCCCGAGATTATCCAGAAGGTAAGTTGGCTCTCATTGGTAGGAGTGTGGCTGGGCCGTCCCTTCTCACCGTCTGCCTGGAGTCCGGTGTGATTAGAAGCCCCATACGTTTGGAGTAGAGTAGAGTGGTGAGAGTCAGACTCGGCCAGGCTGCCTGCGTTTGTGTTTTAATGTCACCGCCTGGAAGCTTTATGATCTTGGACTGACTTCACCCAGCCCCTGTGTCGTTTCCCCTGCTTCTCAGTTGGGAGTCACAGTACCTACGCGTGCACTGTGGGGATTCATAATGACTGCACCTTGGAGCTCTCATTGTCATTGGGGTTCTTTGCAGTTGTTAAAACACCAGGTTGTCACGTTTTTTGGTTTTTTTTTTTTCCCCTCTGAGGAAGACAGTACAGGAATCACTGTTTTTATTTTACAGATTAAACAGTCTGAGACTCAGTTTCAAAGCGCAGCTCAGAGGAGGGAGACCTGGCCCCTGTCGGAGCCAGAACCCTGCTTTGTAGCAATTGATAGTTTGTGTCCTTTCCAACAGCTCAGATTGGCAGTGTGGGTTGGCAGCCTGGGTCTCAGCGCTCGCTTGAGTGCTCGCTTGAGTGCTCGCTTACTTCTCGAGGCTTAGTTTCCTCCTCTGAGATAAGGTCAGCAGCCCTGCTTCACAGGGTTGGGGTGAAAGTAAGAGATAATGGCTGTAAGACTTTAGCACTGAACTTGACAGATAAGGAATTCTTGGTGATACTCATGAAAGGTGATTATGACCCGTGTCCTCGGTGCAAAACAGCATGTCTCATTTTGAACCTGTTCCTCTCGCTCCTCCCCAGCTTCAAGACAAGGCCACCGTGCTGACCACGGAGCGGAAGAAGGTGAGTCCTCCCCAGAGTCACATAGAGCTCGAGCAGTTGACCTGTAGGGGAAGGGCTGCATGTGTGTCTGAGTCCTGCACTCATTGCTGCTTTTCTTGGGGGGCTTTTTCTTTTCTCAGAGAGGGAAAACGGTGCCCGAGGAGCTGGTCAAACCAGAAGAGCTCAGCAAATACCGGCAGGTGGCATCCCACGTGGTGAGTGGCCGTGGCGCCGCTAACCCGGGAAGTGGCGGCTGGGAAGCAAGTCCAGCATCTGGCCTGTTGCCACACCCAGGCACAAAGGAGTCACTCTTACTCCCCAGGACTGGGCGTGGGGAGGGGACTGGCGTGTGGCTCCGTGGCCGACCTGGCTTCCGTCGTAAGTGGGTTTGACATGTCTGTCTCTGCTCAGGGGCTGCACAGTGCGAGCATTCCTGGGATCCTCGCCCTGGACCTCTGTCCATCCGACACCAACAAGATCCTCACTGGTGAGAGCCGGCCTGGCCCAGCAGGTGGGGCGGGGAGGATGGCAGGAAAGGTGCAGGCCCCCAGTGGTCTTGTGTAGCCCTGGGGACAGAGCTGCCTTCTGCGAAGGGACAGAGGTAGGCCTGGCTCGTGTTTGGATCTCATTTGGGTCCTCTCCAGGTGGGGCGGATAAAAACGTCGTCGTCTTTGACAAGAGTTCTGAGCAGATCCTGGCCACTCTCAAAGGCCATACCAAGAAAGTCACCAGTGTGGTGTTTCACCCTTCCCAGGTAAGGGGCTCCCTGAGCCACCCGGGGCCTGACTTCACCGTTTAGGGCCCCAGAAGCACTCCCCACTCACCTTCTGTCTCCCTGCAGAGGTGCAGTGCCTGAGAAAGCTCTGGTCTCCAGAGTTGCTATTCCAGAGCTTCTGCCTTGGTTCCTGGCCTTTGACTAAGTGGGACTTTCAGACACAGTAAACAAAAAAATAAAAAGTCATTCAAATACTTTGTCAGGAAAGGGAAACAATCCTACAGTGTTTATTATACAGTAGGAACTATAGAACAGAAAGCTGACAGAATCTCGACTTGTGTTTCTGAGGCAGGTGTATCTGTTGTCCCATGAGCCTCCAGGGTGGGGGTAAAACTTGGAGCTGATTATGGAAAGCCACTGGATTAAAACAGGTGAAATGCCTACGGGCTTAGTCCACATACATCCTAAGGACTGGGGTTTTCCTTAGGGCCCTGGGACCCACCAACATGCACAACTAAATACAAATAAAGTAAAATGTTTTTTCTCTGTCTTCCTGCCTGCCTCTGCTCTGCCTTTCCTTTTTTTTTACCCCCAAGTGTAGAACCACTCATTTGACAGTTTCCTGACACTGCGGGGTTTGAGTTCTTAAATGTAGGACAGTTTAGCTTCAGGTTAGTGCTTCCCAAATAGTATCCCGTCTCCCTTAAAGAAATCACAAACAAAAGGATAATCTGGTGAAGTTCTCATAAATGAAATATACTCAGATTGAAGCACCATTTCCCTCCTTACTGGAGGTTAATGTTATTTCTCTTATGAAATCGTGTTAGTGGAAGGCCCTGGTGGTCTTACCATGGTTTCTAATGTCTGAACTAAACAAATGGGTGATGATACGGTACAAATTTTTTTTTAAGAAAAGGTGCAGGCAGGAATGACAGCGACTAAGGCAGGCAGGAAGAGAAGAGGGAGGAGAAAGTATTTCATTAATTTATTTAATTGAGTTGTTCATCTTGGTGGTCTCCCCGGGCCTGGGCCCTGGGTCTTGAGCCGACTGGACCTTGGGATGTATGCGGGCTGCGCCTGGTGAAATAAACTGCTGGGCCACCAGGGTGCACCACTATAGAATTCTTTTAAGTTCTATACATTTTTCTGAGAACTAGCCCTTCAAAATTCTTAAGCGTGAGATGCCCTGGAAATCCCTTGCAGCCCCTTCCAGACCCAGTTCTGTTCAGACCGGTACCATTCTGGATAGCCGCCCTCAGCTATGCAGCTTTTAAAATTTCAGCTCGTTAATATATTTTCTTCCTCAGACTTTCTCGTCCTGGAAATGGCGTGGGAAATTGCTCTCTGATGCAGTTACTCTTTTGACCAGTAGATGGCAGGGCCTCCCCAGACCAAGTGCTGTTCTATCTGCCACTTAATCGCATTTATGGCTTTGGTTGATTCTCGGTGATGATTGCGCCTGTGGGTGGTTTCAGGCCGGGCTGGGTAGAAGGGGGAAGTGGCCGTTGGTAGAGGAGGCCACCCCCAGTTCCCTCTCCCTGAACCCCTCCTTTTTTTTTAAGGAAAGCTACAGATAGGAATGAAGGCAAGTAGGTGGGCAGGAAGAAGAGGAAAAAGAAGCTTTTTATTTATTTTATTTAGTTGTACATCTTGGTTGTTCACCCTGGCCTGGGATGTGAACCCGGGTCCTCGGGGTGTCTGTGGACTGTGCTTTGGCCTGAGACAGTTGACCAAACCACTCCTCTAGCTGGGTGTACCCTTCCCTGTTTTTTAAGGGAGGCAGGCAGGGAGAGAGACTTGGTTTTGGTTGCTCCCCAGCCAGGGTGAGGACTTCACATACTTTATGTCTTAGCTGCGGCTCAGTGCCGGAGCCGCCAGGGCGCACTCCAGCCCCCTTTTGTGAGGCTCTATAGTCCACCTCTTCTCTGTCTCAGAGGCTTGACCTCTTGGTTTTCCTTTCAGGAGCTGGTGTTTTCTGCGTCCCCAGATGCCACGATCAGGATCTGGTCGGTCCCGAACGCCTCCTGTGCACAGGTTGTTCGGGCCCATGAGAGTGCTGTGACAGGCCTCAGCCTCCACGCTACTGGTGACTATCTCCTGAGCTCCTCTGACGACCAGGTGTGGCCCCACTAGGCCCGAAGAGGCATGCTGGTCCCCGAGCTTGAGCGTCCTGGGCAGAGGGGACATCTTAGCATCCCCGGTCGGTCCTTCCAGAGCCCCAGAGGACAATGTTGCCTCTGCTGAGGGGAGCTTCTCAGCCAGGGTTTGCCCACCTGGGGTGTCTGCCTTCATGAAGGGCTGCGAGACCCCCTGACCGACTTTCTCACTGGCTCTGTTCTCTGGTTTTTCAGTACTGGGCCTTCTCCGACATCCAGACAGGGCGTGTACTCACCAAGGTCACAGATGAGGCTTCTGGCTGCTGTAAGTTGCCTCAGAGGCCCTGGACTCTGTGTCATTCAAGTTTCTCTTTAGTCATTTTCCCAATTTGTTCTCCTAAAAGCACCCTGAGCGCCAGGTGCCACGCCGGCACCATGAGCGGGAAGCACGGAATCCCCCTCGTTCTCAGCCTGTCCCCGTGGACTCTGACTGCAGGTCCTCTCCCCTCCCCACAGCTCTGACGTGTGCGCAGTTCCACCCCGACGGGCTCATTTTTGGAACGGGAACCATGGACTCGCAGATCAAAATCTGGGACTTGAAGGTAGGACATGCGGCCTCCCTTGGAGGAGCCCTCCCAGGGTCACAGCTCCATGACAAGTCAGTGTGATTAAGTGCTTGTGGCACTGCGTCCTGACGGTATCCTGAGGGCGGGGAGATAGTGGCTCTGGGTGGGAAGCCTAGGTGTCATCCTGGCCTGGACGGCCCACCTCTGTTGTCCCTGCTGGTTGTTCTCCCTGAAGGACAGAGGAGGGTGTCTCAGAGGTAGGAGTGTCTTGAGCCCCCTTTTCTCTGTCTTGTGATCCGTGGGTGACGTCTTACTACCCACCTCCTACCGTAGGAGCGCACCAACGTGGCCAACTTCCCCGGCCACTCGGGGCCCATCACCAGCATCGCCTTCTCCGAGAATGGTTACTACCTGGCCACCGCGGCCGACGACTCCTCGGTCAAGCTCTGGGACCTGCGCAAGCTGAAGAACTTTAAGACGTTGCAGCTCGATAACAACTTTGAGGTGTGTCTCCTCCTCCGGTGCACTGCTCGCCGGACTCATTGAAACTGCGTCTGTTGATCCCCAGTTGTCCCAGCGTTTCTGCCCCGTCCCCTCGCGTGACCTCTCTTCTGCTTCTGCCAGGTGAAATCACTCATCTTTGACCAGAGCGGGACCTACCTGGCCCTGGGGGGCACGGATGTCCAGATCTATATCTGCAAACAGTGGACGGAGATTCTTCACTTTACAGGTAGGGCCTGACCCTGGGACCCCGAGGTTCCTGGTGCCCGGCCCAGAGGGAAGTGGGGGGAACCATGACGGGGTTAAGGATTTCTTGGGGTCTGTGTGTTCGCCTTGGCAGCTTCTATCTGAGGCTGTGGAGTTTAGCGGCAAGTGAAGAATGAACTCCAATGTCAGACGCTTGGCTTTAAATGCTGGCTCTGCCTTTCAAGCCGCGTGGTACTGGGCGGGCCAGCCTCTGCAACCTTGGGAAAATGGAGATGATTCTCGGGCACGCGTGGGCTTGTGGTGAGGATTTTATCAGACAGCAGCATCTGGCACGTCATAAGGATCAGCTGTTGTGATTCTTCGGTTTTGTGTCTTGCTCCGTTGGGCATCGGAGCTGAGAATGAGACAGGCCCTGCCTTCGCCCTGCTGTCTACAGTCAGGTTAGGAAAGCAGATGTCAGATGACTTTCACCAGTCATTAAATTGTCATGGAAAAGTGCTGGGGAAATAAAAGTTTAAAATGTGGAGACAGTGGCTCGGAGGGTCTCCAGCCTCCCGTCGCTGTGTGGCCCTGGGTACGTGACCCTCCCTTCAAAGAGACCTGTTGGCACTGCTCTGCAGATGGTGCCGGCTGTGACACAGAAGTGGCCTGGGTGGTGATGGCGCCCAGTGACACAGGCATGCTAAGTGACTGGCAGCCGTTGCTGTCTTCGTGATAAGAATCTTGTTCTGTCAGTAGGAGGTGGGCAGGGTTCAGGCTGTGTCTCCTTCCAGCCCAGCCTGTGCCCTCCTGAGCCTGCTCCGTATCTGTCACAGAGGGATCCGCCTAACTGTGGGACCCACAAGTGTGTCCTTCCCTGGGTCCTGCTGTTGGGTTTGGAGCAGTTAGTGGAGTGGCGGGCTGGAGGCTCAGGCTGGGCCATTTGTGGGGGCTGGTTGGCTCCAGGCATGAGCCTCCGCTGAGGAGTTTGCACTGCTGTTCTCAAACCTCTGGCATCTTAGCCCGGCCCAGCCCTGCTCTGTGACAGGGGCCAGGGTTCCGTGGAGTTGGCGTCCCATGAGCCAGAAGAGTCAGAGTTAGAACTCAGCATAGACCAACGTGCTGGGCACTGAGGTTTTTAAACCAGACTGGAAACTCAGCTCCATTTTTAAAGGCAGTGCACTGTGAGGTGCCGAAGAGCAAGGCTCTGCCCCGTCTCTCGTGCCCTCGTCTCCGGCTCATGTTGGTTCCTGGGCCTGGGCCTGAGCAGAGCCGCTGCTGCCCCAAAGCTCAGCCGAGCGAGGCTGCCAGTGCTCTTCGCTCAGTCTGCTCACGGGGCCCGAGTGTCTGCCGTGTGCACCATCCCGAGGGGAGTGCGGGGCAGGTCAGACTGGAGCCCTGTCCCCGGGCGCTCGGAGCTGACGGACCAGCAGTGGCTTGGCCGCTTGACCACACTGCTCGGGCAGGGTCGGGGGATTGGGAGCACCTCACGGGGCCTAGGTGCAGACCCTTGGGGGAATGACTTCTCACTGTTGCCTCTTGTCTCTCCTCAGAACACAGCGGCCTGACCACAGGGGTGGCCTTCGGGCACCACGCCAAGTTCATCGCTTCCACAGGCATGGACAGGAGCCTCAAGTTCTATAGCCTGTAACCCTGGCCCTCCTGGCGCAGTCGGCCTTCATCTCAGTAGCGGGGTGGGGTCGGGTGGGGCGGGGGGAGGGAGGGGGGCAATACGGGGGGGAGGGGGGCTTGGGGCGAGACATCATGTCATTTCACTCTCCTCTGGGTGGGGGCCCGAGAACCTGGCGGTGGCGTGGACTGCCCTCATCCACGCGTCGCCCAGGCCTGCCGGGAATGAACATGGGAGACAGAGCTGTCCCCTCTGAGGGCTCAGGGCCGGAGCCCAGGCCCCTCCCGTCGTGGGGTCATCGAGTTGGTGGCTCCACGCCCACCTGCTTTCAGTTCCCGGGGGCGGGAGAGGCTGAGCCAGGGGACCGTGAAGGGGCCGGGCGCAAGGCCCGCGCAGGGTTTTGTAAGCAGTGATCTAGTTTCATTAAAAAAGGAACCCAGTAAACGGAACCTCCTTCCTATGTGTGTCTGTAGCAGGCACGCGAGCTGGGGTGGTCGGGGAGGGAGGGACCCCAGTCCCGGGCAGCTCCGCTTCCTCCTGTCAGCGCTTAGCTGAGTCTCGAGTGCACAGCAGAAATAGCGCTCTCAGACCTCGGCCTCGTGCTTCTCTTGCCTGATGGGGTTGGTGTCTCCACAAGCCTGGGAATGAGGGGCAAGTGTGGGGAAGAGTCTGCTTGCTGGCGAGGCCGCGCCTGTCAGAGAGGATCTGTGGCTCTAGGTGATAGAAGTCCTGTCCCAGACCGGCTGCAGTCTGAGAGATTTTATTCTGACATTTGAGAAGTTGAAGCAGAGCAGGTTCCAGGGGAGAAAGAGTCAGTAAAAAGTCAGTAAGCGTAGAAGGTCAGACGATGAATGTTCCACCTGGGGAATTAAAGTGGGGTCACTTGGCTACGTTAGCTTGGGTGGTCAGAAAAGGCCTCATGGGCGAGAACTAAGCCAAAGCCGAGTGACTAGGAGCTAAAGAGGAAGAACAGAGTGGAAGGTTCCAAGGCTGGGTGTTTGGAGCTAGGAAGGCCAGTGTGGCTGGACTGCAGTGGCCAGTGGCGTGGCCTGGACACATCATTGGGACCCTTGGCAAGAGCAGCGCCAGTAGTTTCGGGGTGGGAGCCAGGCCAGGGTGGGCCAGTGTGCTCAGGGAAGTGAGCGGCAGTGGCTGCAGAGAAGAAATGCTCCAGAAGAAGGGGCGCTAACAGGGTGTTAACTTGGGAGGGATCGCGGGGGTCATGGTTAGGCCCGACTAATGCAGAAGCCCCCCACACGCTTTGCCGGGGTTCTATCCCCTGGTCCGTTGAGGTGGGGCGCCTTCTCCCCTGCAAGCTGCTGTTTGCAGGAGAAGCACTTTTCCAAGTGGGGTTTGGGCATCCCGGTGTTTTGAAAACAGCAGGAAGAGCGTGCTTCACTTTTTAAGTGTCCTCAGGTGTCTGAGCAGGAAAACCCATCTGTGTGTGTAACCCCTTTCGGAAGACACGCAGTTTGAGCTGTTTGAAGGTGAACCTGGCGTGCAGCGTCCCGGGGCCCAGCCTCTGGTTCCGGCAACTTTCCCAGAGCAGAGGGGCAGTGTTGGTGGTGCGCCTCCCTCTGCCTGCCTGCTTGGTGCCAGTTGAAGGTCCGACTCCCTGTTTAAGGTGTCCTCCGCCCATCTTGGGGGTTTATTTCTTCTGATTTGAAGTGTGTGATGATCCCTTTTTAAAGAAAAGGCCCATCATGCGGTCCAGGGCAGACTTCAGAAGGACTCAGGGACACTGCTCAGTGGACTGGACAGCTGTCTTCTGCAGGTGAAGCAATGTCATTCCAAGTGGATGGGGACAGCTCCTGGGGACGAGCTAGGCGAGCACATAGCACCGAGTGGCTTCTGCTAGGTGTGAATATGCCCTCCCTGGGTCTGCCTGTTTCCAGGGAAGCCAGTTCCAGAGGATCTGGACCAAGGTTCTTGGGGGTCCATGGTTTGGGGGCACTGTGGGTGCCCTGATGGTGGGGAGCATGTCGTGTGCCCGTGCACATGGGCATTTACGGGATTGAGAATTCGTCTGGAAGGGGCTGTAGCAGTCCCACCCCCAGCCTGGTCCCAAACCAGCGCCCTAGAACTGGAATGTGACCCCGCTGTCTTGGCCTCTGGAGCCTCTGTTTGGGTCATAAGGCTCTGAAATGCTTTCAACTCTCTCCTGTCCTCTGTCCCTGTCCCATCGATGGAAAACCTGCCTGCCGGGCACATGCCTTTTTTCTTTTTGTGGAAACAGCCTTGCTGGTTGCTCCCAGCTGGAGCAGCCTCCTGCACCCCGGGGCCCCGCACCTCCCCCTGTACAGCACGGGACGAGGTGGTGCTAGGCCCCTGCCTCTGGCACTTAGCACTGCGGGGCCTTGGGCAAATACTTAGCTGCTCTGTTCCAGCTTCTTCCCTGATGGGGTGTTGTGTGTAGAGGGGAGTGTCAGGATCGTGTTCATACCTGAGAAGCGTGTGGAGCGCCGACTGCTCGCAGTGAATGGTGTAAAGGCTGTAACCGGCTCCCCCTCCTGCAGCCCCCGTGCTGCTGTTCTGCCAGCTATACTGCTGTTCCTGCTACTGCCCTCTGCCAGGTTTAGATGTGCAGGTTCACTCTTGTTAGAATCTTTTTGAGTAACTAGGTTTTTACACAAAATTCAGATCAGCTTGGATGTTCGGGTCCCTGTGTGTGCAGCTGCCCCGTTCCTCAGACGCACGTCAGCACACCTGGCCCGCCACCTCCTCGCCAAGTGTTCTTCGCCGTTGGTCAGGGGCTCCGCCACCACTCCCCCACGCACACCCTGTCCCGTTCCCTGTTGGTGACCTCAGCTCTATCCCCAGTGTCCAAGGGTTGGCTTGGTCTCATCTTCACCAGGTTTTAATATCAAGGACAGGACTGTGTATCCATTACCATCCTGACACTGCTGCGAAGTGGCCGACAGAGTGTAGCCAGGAGCTTAGTCCCAAACCAGTCTGCCTCCGCGTGAGAGCGGGCGTTTGACAGACGGCGGCTTATTTCAGTCCCAGTGGCAGAAACTGCCGCCACAGCTGCAGGCTGACTCAGCTGAGTCAGCTGAGTGCCTTGCAGGGGCACCTCCGGAGGTAGGCCTTGGTGGATTCTAAGGAGGTCACCTTTTCTGGACACATCTTGTCAGGTAGCGAGGCTTGTATTTGGGGCCCAGGAGCAGTCAGCTGGCCTAGGTGTGGAAGGGTTTGGCGGTGCAATTATTGTATCCCAAACTCTTGACTGTCCAGGCCTGGCTCTGTGCCTGAGAACCCAGCCCCGAACCCAGCCAGTGTCCCTCCGTGTGAAGGTGACAGGGTGGCTGTGTTGTGCCTGCGCTGGAGCAGTGACCGAGGAGGCCGCCTGGGGGCACTGTGACTCCACAGTGACATCAGCAGCAGAACTGAGCTCTGCACCACAGGTACGCTGTCAGCCAGCCCCCCCACCCCCCCCACCCCCCAGCTTCTGAGCCCATGCAGGAGGGAACGTGGAGCTGGGGGGTTGCTGACCCGCCCCTGGGTTTTCTGGGAATGTGAGTTCAGAAGCCCAGGCTTCAATCCCAGCTCTGCAGTTCTCTCTGACTTACGTCTCCGCTTCTGCCTGTGAGAGACTGAGCTCCTGGAGCCTCCCTATGGGGCTGTCCAGGGTTAAGTGAGTGAGCAATGTTGAGAGGAAGCCCTCAAGCTGAGTTTCCCCTGCTGCCTGCACCCACCTGGGTAACTGCCAGGGGTGATAGTGGTCCTTAACGCTTGTTTTGACGATTCGGTCTGACTGCCTTCTTGATTCATGTCCTAACACTTAGTAAAACTCCACTTCCACAGTGACAGCACGATCCGGGTCGGGAGCTGTGAGGACAGGTGGAGACCTGCGGGGGCTCCCAGCATGAGCTGGGCACCAGCAGTTCTGAGTGTCAGGGAAGCCACATTTGGGAGAAGTGCATTCACTAGGTGGACAGAGCAGAGGACCAGGGTAGGGGTGGCTGGTGGGAGCAGGAGTGCCTGGCAGCCCCACTGCTGTCTTCCTGCCTGCCTGTCCTTTTCCTTTAAAAACTAAAAAAGTTTCAACGTTAGCAGCAGGGCCTCAATGCATCTTTTATATTTTTTAAGAAACATTCAGTCAAAAGTGTCTAAAACACCTTGACATACTTGTGTGTACCACCCAGCTTAAGGGAGATGATGTTAGAGACCCTCTTGTGTGAATGGCTCCCTCCCTCTGCCGGGAGACCACGACCCTGAAATTGACCTTGATCATTCCTTTGCCTTTCTTGAGAATGGTACCACTCTATTTTTTAATTGATTTTTGCACTTGATAGAAATGAAATCCCTCAGCTTTTCTCACTTAATTTACTTAACATTCTTCTTGAGAACTGCCTGTTCAGACATGCACAGCTCTAGTTCATGACTGTGCTGCACTGGTGAATGGCCGCACTCATCTCCCACTGGGCCACTGGACCCGCGGTCTCTGGAGACAGAGTACTGAAAAACGTGCAGGTCCTGTGTGGCTGTTGAGGGCTGTGGCACTTTTAAGATACATGATTAAGATACAGTCACAGGTCTGGAGTCCCAGCTGGAGCTGTGGCAGCTGTCTGATGTAGTTTGCCCCGGTAGTTTGACCCCAGTAGGACTTGCCCTGTTGCAGTCACGGTGGGAGGCTCCAGCCCCTCTGATGTGATTTGGGGGCTGGGTCCAGACTTGTCTTTGGGTCAGTGCTGTAGGCCCTGGGCTATGCTGCATTCCACGGTGCCTTGTAAGACGTAGCCTGTTTCTGGGGAGCTAGCCTGCAAGAGCTAAACCTTGGGGAGGTTACCCCTACTTCTCATTCATTGTAGAACTCATTCCAGGAACACAGCACAGTTCATTTATGTCTTACTGTTGAGTGGAATTATGGGCTGTTTTTTTGTTTGTTTTGTTATTTATTTATTTATTTTCTAGAAGGGCATTTATTAGGTAAGTGTTGTAAGTAATGACAGACTTTATCAGCATGGTTGAACCAGTTATATCAGATAAATAGTGGGTGAGTGTTCTGTCTTTGTATCCTCACCAACACTATGTATATTTTCTGACCTTAATCTTTGCCAGTCTGTGGAAATACCATTTTTCACAGCCATGATCACTAGTGAGGTTGAACCTCTCGTCCTCTGTAGGGCATTTTAAGTTTATGTTTTGCAAAATGCCTGTTTGTGCTTTCTGTCAGTTTTCCTACTTGGGTGATCTTTGTCTTATTGGTTTGTGATAATTTAAAGAATATTTGATGGGAGGTGTGTGTGTGTGTCTGTTCATCCTCTGTCTTCCTCGTTCTTTTCACTCTTTTGGTGTTTTGTGATTTATAGTTGTAAAGCACTCTTTTTGTGATTTTGAGGATTCTTTGAGAATTAGGCTGAGATCACATTCTTTCCATTGACTTCTGCCTGAAGCCCAGAGATCACTTTCAACAAAATTTAACCCTTCAGATATTTTTCAGATTAAACCTTTGCCTTAGTCTGAGAATTTGCACTGAGCACCCGCCAGAGAAGAGGGAATTGTACTTCTGAGTCTCAGAGGAAGTGTTTTTCATTCATCCATCCAACGCTAAGATCAAACTGGGCCAGATGCCAGGCCGCCCCTTGTCCCAGTGGGCACTCTTGTCCTGAGGACGAGGCCCCTTGGAACTGCAGCTTTGCTGGGAGGCTGCACTTACTTATTTTTAAAAATTAATATTTTATCTTTACACATTAAAATAAACTCACATGTAAGGGTTCCTCATTCCTCAGATATTTGTCACCCTGCCTCCACCACATCACCAAGCGTTCTTCACCATCATCCAGTGGGCTCCGCTGCCAGGTCTCCTCTGTTCTCTCCTCTTCCATTCTCCGTTGGTCACCTCAGCTTTGTTTCCACTGTCCAAGGGCTGGTTTTGTTTCCTCTGTTCCTTTGTTTTGTCTGTTCACATTCCACCTATGAGTGAGGTCATCTGGCATCTGTCTTCATTCTTTTGACTTGTTTCACTTAGCGTCACCTCTCTAGTTCCCTCCATGTTGATTCAAATGACAGGGTTTCATCTCTTATAAGGGCTGTGTGGTGTTTCATTGTGTAAATGGACCACATCTTCATCCATTCATCTGATGTTGGGCACTTAGGTAATTTCCAGTTTTTAGCTCTTGTGAACAGGCCACAGTAAACATACAGGTGCATAAATCCCTGCGAATGAGTGTTTTTGTATCTTTTGGGTAAACACCCAAAGTGTGATGGCAGGATCACATGGGATTTCCATCTTCAACTTTTTGAGGAATCTCCATACTGTTCTCTATTGGGGTTGCACCGATGGGGTGTGAAAGTGTTCCCTTTTCTCCACATCCTCCCAACATTTGTTTCCAGACTTTTGGATCATAGCTAGTCTCTCAGGTGTAATTGTTTTAATTTGCATTTCCCTTATAGCCATGGGAGGCTGCATTTAGATGCCCCAACCTCCCACAGTCTGGCGCTGATGGACAGTCCCCTGGACTCATCAAAGCAGAATATGAAGGTCTCCAGGGTTCTGCAGAAATCCCAGAATAGAAGCTAGTTTTATTTCCCAGAGTGCTTTTATTTTTAGCCTATGTGCATGCCTTTTTCCATGTTAGCTCAGCAGTGACTACTTCACGCATTATATCTCCATCGATCCGTCCTGTCATGTTAGTGGTTTGCTTCAGAAGCTTGACTGGAGTAGGTACTTTATAGGAAAGGCTCTTCCAGAGGTGTCTGGGCAGGAAGCCGCACTTTAAAGGAGTTCGGTGTTATTTACACTGATGTGACAGGCTGTGAAATAGTCTCCCCGCTTTATGTTGGGTACAGCATCAGGGTAGCCTTTTGGTCTTCGTGCAGTGCGGGGGGTGAGGAAGTCTTGGGGGGGTGGAGAGGCAGGTTTCCTTTCCATCTTCGTGGGGCTTCAAGCACAGCCCTACCCCCCTGCACCAAAAGGGCAGGAAGAGAAAAGCTGACAGGTCCCCAGCAGCTCTGCTTCCTGCCACAGGTCAGCAACAGTGGTTTGTTATCGGCCTCATCGGGTCCAACTTGATGACTCATGACTCAGGTACGTGCACCAAGTGGCAGGTGATTTTAGGGAGGAGACTTTTGAACTGGACAGAATGTAGACTGAGTTTGGAGACCTCGGAAAGGGAGAGCTTAGCTTGCTTCCCAAGGGAGAGTCCCATACCTTTGTCCCTTTGACAGAGTGTTGACAAGATAAGTGTACAATGTCAGTGTCAACGATCAACGTCACTTGTCAAAATTCACGTTACCCACATGACAGTAGGAAAGAGACTCACTGTCACAGGAATATCACACGAGTGGACATGTGTCTGATTATGTGGGGGAGGGGAAGGCCTTTGCCATTTCAAAGATAACAGGGAGGGAAAATAAATTTGTCACATAATCAAGAGCCAGATGAAAGAACCCCATAAAAATGAAACAAAAAAACAAGCACCAACTTGATGGGAAATGTAGATGAGAGAGTTGGTCCTTTTGAAAACAGAGGAAAAGAAATACCGAGAAGCAGAGACATAGCAAGAGGCAAGCAAGTGACATAAAGATGCTTGGCTCTTAATTGAAACGTTCCATTTGAAATCAGCGGTGTACTTGCTTTATGCTCAAATAGGCCAAGATTAAGAGTGATAGTGATCTGTGGGAGCTGTGCTGGGGGAACAGGCACCCATGGGTGCCTAGAGCCTAGTCAGCAGGGAGCTTAGCTTTGGACTCGGCAGTTCTAAGAATTTCTTCAGAGAAAGTGCACCAAGTACTGCAGGCTTACATAATTCTGTTCCACCCTTGTTCTCCTTTATATAGACTTGTTTCCATAAGGGGGTCAGAGTATCATAGTTCAGCCAGAGGAAAACGCGTCTGTTCAACATGATAGCTGCCCACCTTTGTAGTTTTTTTAAGTCACATAATGTGACACTGCTGGAATCTCTAGCATGCTTTACAAATAGAGCAGCGATGCCCCTCACTGCCGTTTGCAGTGTTGACTGTGAGCTCTGATGAAGGACGGGGTCGTGAGAATGGACATGGAATGAGAATCCTGACGCCTAAGAGCAAGTCGGCCTCCTGCGGCCAGCCAGGGTCCTATTTTAAAAAACAAACAAACAAACAAACCCCAAAAAACAAAAGGTGCAGGCAGGAATGAAGGCGTGCAGACAGGCAGACAAGAGCCTTTTATCTACTTTTAGCTGTACATCTTGGTTGTCCCTCAACCTCCGAGACATGAACCTGGGTCCTTGGAATGTATGTGGACTACACTCAGCCAGAGGTGCCAGACCTAACTGCTACTCCACCAGGGCACCCCGAGAATCGTCACTTAGGTCACACTGACCCTGAGGAGTCTATCCAGCCACCCTTGGAAGACGGGCCCAAGCAAGGGGAGTGACAACTCATTTCCATTCCAAGTGTCTAACCTTCAAGTGCCCTAGTCTGCCTCCAGCTAGGAGCGCCCCAATGCAACCATTTCTGCAGGCCCTCGTCGTGGGCTAGAAACCTGTCCGAATGAGGGGAGGATTTTAGCAAGTGAGGTAAGCATTAGGGTTAGGGCAGAGGAGAGAGATTCTCAGTCGACAGCATTCAGAGCATACTGGCCAACTGTCATGTACCGTTTCAGACTTCTTACCTCTTACGCCCTCATCCAACAATCCCACGGGCATAGCACGACTATACAGATGAGGAAACAGGCTGCAAGGGTTAATAACTAGCACCCAGCCTGTCGGAGGGGCCGCCAGGGTTGTGACTGCTGCCTCTGGGCCTGCACTTGAGCAGTTCTCTGAAGACAGGTCGAGGTCCCCCAAAGGAGCCTGCAGTGTCAAGGCCTCCTGCCTGACTCAGCCCTGAAGTTCCCTCTGCCAGCTCCCGAAGCTTCCATCCCTCCACAGGCCCAGAGTGTCGAAAGTTCTCACCCGACCCTGACCCCTTTCCCAGCTTAGAGCTACATGTCAGTCTGAAAAGGTCTCTGCTGCCCGTCAGATGTGGACTCATGTCCTAATAGGCGCATGGTGCTCAGATGGCACGCCCAGCCATCTGGTGGCTGTGCCACTGGGGCCAACAGGCCGCCAACCCTCCTGTGCCAACTGGTCCCGGGAGGCCCCAGATCAGAAGTGGCCCAGCCTCCTCTAATGGGGGCGGGGACAGGGCTCAGATGGGATTGAAGCGCCCCTGCGGTCAGGCTTAGTTCTTTTGGCCCCAGGAACTCGGCTCCCCTGCCCACGATGGCAGCCAAGCAGAAGCTTTGGGCTCCCAGTCCACTCCTGTGTCTGTGGGAGGGTGACAGGCCTTAGGGCCACTAAACTCCAGCTTCCAACTCTTCTCGGAATGCCCCGATTTCACCCTCCACCTCTGTCCTGTTTTCTGTCTGGAACCACCTTTCCTTGAGGTCTCCCAGGTGCAGTTTGGGGACCTTGAACTCATTCTGGTGTCATAGGACCCAGTTCTGAAGGGACGGAGCTGACAAGAAGGACCCAAGGCGCTGCTGCACACCTGTGTTCAGGAGTTCGGAACCATGGTTTATTGAGCCCCCTCACCCTCGCCGGCCATCCTGGAGCGTCTGGGCCGGGCCGGTCGCAGGCCCACGAGGGTGCTGACCCCGAGAGTTAGGGCGACAGCTGACAGCATCAGGACCAGCCCAAGGAGGGGCCTCGGAGAGGAGTTCCTGACGGAGCCTGCAGAGGAGGGTTTGGAGGATGGCAGATGGAGGGTGGCAGACGGCGGGAGGCCCTGCCCACGCGCCTCCACACCAGGCTTCGTAATCACGGGCGGAGCCTTTCTGCAGACCGGCGGCCCGCGGCTGTCTAGTTCCCCATGAAAGCAATTACACCATCACCTGCCTGCGCTGCCCTCCCCGCCGCCCAGCACTCCCTGCGGGCCAAGCCTGAGGCCTCGCATAAGCCCTGGTACCTGGGGGGCCCTGCGTGGGCTCCTGCCAGGAGGAATCCTCTAAGCCCACTGGCCCTGGGGAGCTGACGATGTTCTGGGGCCTGGCCGTGTCAGGATAGCCTGAGGCTCTTCGCCGTCCTGTTCAGGGACAGTGGGGTCCTGGGTGGGCCTCCAGCAATTTGTGGTTCAGAGGCCACGAACCGGGCCTGAGCACATTCGAGAAGGAAGAGCCGGCTGCCCCCATATCCTGTCCAGCCCACACTCACTTGTTCCAGAGCTGCATGAGGTCGAGCAAGTCTCCAGCCCCGAAGGGGAGCAGGCAGAGGCGCTGCAGAAGTAGTAAACCTGCCGGAGAGACCGGGGTCAGGAGGGCGTCCAATAGGAGCTGCAGGATGTACGGGCAGGAGGCGCTGAGGCGGAGACCCGGGACCCAGGTCAGGTCCACCGCAGCCAGACGGAGAAATCCAGGGATGCCCCCCGACCAGGGCTGTAGCCCTTGCTGGAGAGGTGCACCAAGTGCTTCCAGATTTGGAATCGGGTGCACCCCAGTCTGCAGTAGAGCCCCTGGGGAGGGCCACTCAGTAGCTGAGCCTCACCCGGCCTGCTCCCCTTCCTGCCTCTGCAGTCAGGGCCCCGAGGGCCACTTGCCCCCAGCTGCCCAACTGATGGGGAATCAAGTAAGTGCCCCAGAAGGCAGCCACTCGACCACACGGCCCCAGAGCGGGTGACTGCTGCCCTCTCTCTCCGCCATGACAGTGACTCGGGGCAGAGGGGAGGACAGTTACCTGCTCCGGAGGCAAGGCAGTGGGAGTAGGAGTGGACTGGAACCGGCCCTGGTAGGTCCCCAGGTTAGGGTTTCAGGTCTCAGAAGTGCAGCTGAGATGTGTTAGCCACACACCCCCCCCACCCCCCAGTGCTCACCGGTGAAATCTACATCCGCACCCTGCTGGCTGAGGGTTAAGTCCGCCAGGCGCGGTCCACAGACATCCCAAGGTCTCCAGTTCAAGACTTGGGGCCGGGGAAACAGCCAAGATGCACAAATAAAGCGCTTCTCCCTGCCTGCCTGCCTACTCCTTCATTCCTGCTGCACCTTTCCTTAAAAAGGTCTGTCTGTATCTGACGTAATGATGTCGGCTTGGTAAAATAGATACAGACCTATGTGACAGTGAGGTACATTGTTCCAAAGACACGGCAGTATAGGGCCCATGGTGGCATCTGTATTATGAGGAAAACCTGAACATACCCTAAGTTCATCCACATTGGCTTTCTGGAGAAGTTGCTGGACTATAGTCAAAGCAGAATGACATGAGTGAGTCCTCCAGACTCAGCGGCAAGGCACCCGAGACACCCGACAGGGCTCTCGAGGACCCCAGCACACAGGATCCTCTCTAGACTGGTTACAGGTCGCCTCGTCCGGACATGGGCTCGTGGCCCTCCAGACACTCGGAGAAGTCCAACCTGACTGGGGACCACTGTGCATCAGCTCCAGGGTGCTAGAAGGATTCCATGGCCACCATGTCCCCACTAGACAGGACATGGACACCAGAACACAGGTGCCCCTTACCAGCCCCCCGAGGGCCCGCTGGGAGCCAGAGTCCAGGAGGGCAAAGGCGGACACGGAGAAGCGCTGGTAGTGAGAGGGGAAGGCCAACTCCGCCTTGTCCACGGCCACCAGCTGGGTCCTGTAGCTGTCACCATCAAAAGGACACCTGGGAAGGAAGGAGAGCAGTCAGGAGGCCACCCAGGGAGGAGACGTGGGCAGAGGGACTGCGAGCACCCGCCGCCTCTCACCCGTCAGACAGGATGGGCCACTGGGGCTGCTGGAAGGGGTTGGCGCTGGGGGTGGCCCAGCACTGGTGCAGCAGCAGGACCAGCCTGGGGTCCGTCCTCTCCAGGAGCCGGACTTCCACAGGGACAGGCTGGCGCAGCAGCCTCATGACTGGGTAGTCCCTCTCCTGGAAGTAGGAGCTGAAAGTCTCGTCTGCGGAGAACAAGGGCTGAGCCAGGCCGGGCTCTCGGAAGCCTCCAGGGCAAGAGGGAGAGCTGGGGACACCTACCCTGGGCGATGCGCAGCTGCAGCCTCAGAGGTCCCGACTGGGTCACAGGGGCCGGTGATGGGCGTGTGAAGACTGATGCCTGCACAGGCAGGAAGCTGCTGGCATTGAAGACACAGCGCAGGTGAAGTCTGAGTCCGTGTGGGAAGGAGGGGAGGAGACCGGAATCAGCACCAGCTTAACGCAACGGACACCAACGACGTGGGGCGACCGATGACCCTCTGCCTGTTCCCGCCTGAGACAGAGTCCAGGGCAGAGCCTAGGCTGGTGCCCTGGGGAAGCGGTCCTGCCGAATGGGGCCTGGCACAGACTCAGTGCTAACAGCACAGGTGAGTCCTCTGTCTGTGTCCGTTCCTGGTGGGCTACAGCCACCTCCCCTTCCCTGTTGAATCTGGATGCACCTGTAATCTGAAATCCATGGTCAAAAGCATAGCAGATGTGCCCCCTGTCCGCACCCCCCAGGCTGTAGGTGCTTAGTGATTTGAAACAAAGACGTTTGTACTCCAGCACCAGCTCCAGCCCGGCCCCTGTGGGCAGCCACCTGTGGCTAACACGGCAGCGCTCGCTGGCAGGGAGACGGGCTGAGTTTGTGTGCCTGACCCCTGGTGCTCGGAGGCAGGTGCTCCAGCAGACTCCCCTCAGGACCACCTGCAGGGTGCCAGCTGAGTCAGTGGGTCTGGGGCCCCTTCCGAGGGGTTCTCCCTTAGCTCTTCCCCCTCAGAGCTCTAGCCCAGTCTTCCCTGCCCCATTTGTGGCTTCAGAACCAGGAGGGGGCATGGGGAAGTTTCCACTTCTTGGTCTGGTTTCTGAGCTTGGTTCTTGGAAGGACACAGGCTATGCGTTCTCCCTGCCTGTGCGGGCAGGCCTGTTGCTGCTCATGGGCCCTGACTGGACATCCCCTGTGGAAGACGGGAGGCTGGGCAGAAGCAAGCAGTAGCTCATCTGAGGTCACACCACCGCGTAACGGGAGATTGGACATGACCCTGGACAGCTCCAAGCCTGTTCTAAGCACTGCCAGAGCTGCCCCCTCACACCCGAGCCCACAGCCAGCCCGCACCGGAAGGTGCCATCCCGTGTGATGGATCCATGTGGCCCCCTTTGGACGTCGATGTCAGACACCAGCTGGTTCTCGTAGATGAGCTGGTCGCCAGCCACCTGTGGGAAGAGACAGCTGTGAGACCCTCCCAGTGGGACAGGCCAGCAGCCCGTGGACCGCTCCTACCTGGAGAGAGGTGCCACAGCCAGTGAGGGGGAAGAGAAAGGCCACGAAGGAGCCAGTCTCCTGGGTGGGGGAGCAGCGGCTGGAGGCGTAGGCCAGGTGGACATTGGCCAGCGTGATCCTGTGTGCCAGTGCTGTTTCTTCAGACACCACCAGGGTGGCGTGGCCATTTCTGAAGCACTGGACGGTCACTGGGACAAAGGCAGGTCAAAGAGGCAGATCAGGACCTTGGAGTTCAGTGCCCAGGCAGATGTGGGAATGGGCTGGGTGACAATCAGTGTTTAAGTGTCAGGCTGGGATTTGGAAGACCTGGCTTCTCTACGTCTCCCCTGGAGAGTTCGCTTAAACCCACTCAGTGTGAGCCCGGATCTTCTCACGCATGGACCAAAATGGTGAACTCTACATGATGATCCTACTCTTAATTTACCATCTAAGCGGCCTAGATTGGTCTAGATGTAAAGGTAGGTGATGGGCAGGACCTCTATTCATCATTCCCTGAGACAATGAAAAGGCAAGCTGACCACCCGGCCTCTCTGAAGTCTTGTCTGCAGTCTGTCTGGGGAGTTACTGTGCCCTGGGATCAGGGCGTGAGAAAGTGTGGGCTGGGGCAGGGAGGAAGCCTACCTGTGTTACCATAGTAACAGGGGACCACTCTGCGGTCGTCATAACAGCAGCCAGCCTGCTGACAGGCTTCCTTTGAGCCACTCGAGATGCAGGGGACGTGGCCCGAGGCCACCTGGCACTGTTCCTTGGTCAGATGGGTACCTGAGGTTGGGAGGGTGGTGAGGACACGAGGAGGAGCCACATGGCTGACAGGCTTCCAGGGAAGTGGAGGGAGGTGACCTCCTGGAGCCCGATACTCCAGAAGGGCCCAGACACAGGTGTGCATACAGGAAGCCCACTTACCTAGGTAAGCGGGCTTGTCAGCTTCCCAGAGGTCTGAGGTGCCCCACTGGGGTCGAGCCAGGGTGGGCTGAGCGTGTCCAGGTCCAAGGGGTGGCAAAGCCGGCGTCGGGTGGGCGAGGCTGTGGTCTGGATAGAGTGGGCTGGGAAGGGCGTGGCCAGGAGTGGGGCCGAAGGGCTGAGGAGCGGGGGTGAGAAACGAGGACTCAGCGGTGACAGAAGCCAGCGGGGAGTCTGCAGTCCACGTGTGGGCAGGTTTGGGACAGATGAGAGACACCTCCTCTCGGTCAACACGCCCGTCGGTCCACACGGCCTCCATGAGCACCCTCAGGTGGGTGCGGCCATCCTGCAGGTGAGGGGTGGCAGACGCAGCTGGGTGATTCAGAGCTGGGGCCGCGTAGGATTTGGGGCTGGGTCCCAGGAAGCATCCGCGTCCCAGACTCCAGAGCCCACTGAACGGTCTTGGGCTCTCAGCCCAGGTGCACGAGTGGCCCCTCCAGCCCCACGCAGTTAGGTCAAGCTGGCGCCTACCTTCTCCAGCACATGGCAGCCTTTGTAATCAGCAGAGAAGACAACAGGCCCCTGGGGCGTGGAAGTGACCCAGTGGTAGCAGATGGAGCAGTTGTTCACCTCAAATCGGTTCCCAAATTCATCTGCAGGGGGAAGGGGCGGGCGGTGGGATGTGGAGACGCCCCGCTTGGGAGCAGGAGGTCAGGCTCCAGGCTCCAGCCCTGTCAGCCTCAGGCAAACCCCTTCCCTCTCTGGCGTCAGGTTCCTCATGTGAAGGGAGAGCAGCGCCGGCCTTCTAGCTTGGGCGCCCTGCTGACAGCACCCAGCAGCAGGCAGGAGTGAAGACGGTGGAAGAGGAGCAGGGTTGGCTGGGCGGAGTACTTGATGCGGGTTCTTTTAAATTCAGTTACCCTCATCCTGGGAGGAGGCAGCGGAGGCTAAGAGGGAGGGCGAGTGCTCTTGGGCTCACACCGGGAAGGGAGAAGGGGGTTGGAGCCTGCAGTTCTGTAGAGAGACCTGAGCCTGCTGCCAGGTGAATTAGCTGTTGCAGTCCCTGGGGGGAGGCACCTGTGTTGCGTTCACCCCCGTCAGTCCAGAGCCCTTGCACTGAGCTGCAATCTACTTGGCAGCTCAGGGGCGTCTCTCCGTTGCAGGTAAGTCAGGTTTCCCAGAGAGCAGGTGGGTCGTTCAAGCTCACACAGCTTACGACAGCAGATTCAAACCCCCGTTCCACTTCCCTTTTCTCCCCGCTGGATCCCCGCACTCAGAACCTCGAGGTCCGGCCGCTGGGCATCAGCTGGTGTGTAGGCAGCGCACACTGGGCCCTCCCGAAAGCACCCGTGTCTTGGCAGCTGGCCAGGTGAGGCCTGTGCACCTGGCTGCACGCGAAGCCTCCCCAGGTGACCCGGGAAATTGAGGGTGGTGACTCCCTGTCCTCCTGCCCCTCCCTAAAGGGCTGGAGAGGCACCTGTTCCTGCGGCCCAGGGTAGGGTCGGGGGTTCAGCCAGCACTCACCTACCACCTTGAAGTGGATGGTCTGTCCTGATGTGGGGAACACCAGCAGCTGCATGCCCTGGAGCCCACAGTCATAGCTGTGTCGGAGGCGGTGGAGCCCGGGCTCCAGCGGGGGCCGCTGACCCAGTGCCAGGCTGGCCAGCAGCAGCAGCAGCAGCAGGGCCACGCAGCGATCCCAGGCCAGGGCTCCTGCCCTCTGACACACCGCAGCCCCCATGACAGCTGCCCTCAGCTCCAGCCACTGGCCTTTATGGGGGAGGAGGCAGATGGGAACTCCTAAGGGCAAAGGGGGTCCACCTGGAGGAGGTCCTGCCTGGTCCCAGGGGCCTGGGGAAAACTCCTGTCCTCAAGGCGGAGGAAGGCTCCCTCCCAGTCCTGGCCCAGAGATGCTGTTCCGAAAGCAGCCCCTCACCCTGGCCTCTGCCTGGGGCTTGGTGCTGGCTCCATGGAGTGATGCTGGCTGGGGAGAGGGAGTTTTCACCAAAAGGTGCCTGCAGGAGGGCCGAGGGGCTGGACCTGGGACGCAGTTACGGGGATCCCTGGTCACCCACTCCTCCTGTAGCATCTCTGGGGGGCCTCTGACCTCTGGGAGCTTTTGGTTTACCCCACTCACAGCTCAGGCAGGGTTTGGGGGCCCACAGAGACCCTGTCCCCGCCCTAGGGGCTTTCAGCTGAATGGGGTGCCAGGTGTATTAGAATTACCTAGTAACACCTCCTGGGGCCTCCTGAGAATTAGGACCATTAGAATGGCAGTGGGTGTCTCTCTCTCTCTCTGTCTGT
>RJWH01006704.1:0-50302 GCA_004363575.1 Solenodon paradoxus
TGGACTCTTGTCTCTGTCCTAATGGTCCGGTCTGCCTCCTTGCCCCTTGCAGGCCACAGTCGTTGCATTTCTCCCTTGGGGGGCCCCAGGGCCTCCTAACAGACTTCCTGCTTCCACTCCGGCCCCTGAAAGCCCACTCTCCCCAGCAGGACAAGAACCACACTTTCAAACCCTCCAAACCGAGGCTCTGGTGTGAAAACAGAAATGGTGCAGCTGCTTTGGAAAACAGTCTGGAAGTTCTTCAAAGACTGTAAAGTTTTCGCGTGAGTCACAATTCCACTGCCAAGTGTAGACCCACGTCTCGAA
The DNA here is from genome assembly GCA_004363575.1 of Solenodon paradoxus. Classification (NCBI taxonomy): domain Eukaryota; kingdom Metazoa; phylum Chordata; class Mammalia; order Eulipotyphla; family Solenodontidae; genus Solenodon; species Solenodon paradoxus. Next base: position 307 of record RJWH01006704.1, read on the forward strand.
AAAGCTTGCTCACGAACGTTCACAGAAGAAGATTCCTCCCAGCGGAAAGGTGGACGGTGGCCCCCTGCCCGTTGAGCCCTGGGCGCTGAGGGGCAGAGAGGGGCCAGCCCCACGCTGGGACACTTCTTGTTCTTACTGGAGGGGAGCGTCCTGACACGGGCTACCGTACGAGTGGCCCTGAAACACTACCGGAGCGAAAAAGGCCTGTCACGGAGGACACATCGCATGATCCCACGGACAGGAAACGTGCAGAAGTCGTGGAGACAGACGGCAGATGGAGGTGGGTCTGGAGCCAGAGGGCGGGGCAATCGGGAGCACCTGCTAACCGTGCGCAGTTTCTTCTGGGGGGCGGCAAACATGGATGGTGTCTCTGAGGGGGACTGAGGCAGCAGCTGCAGGAGTAAACATGCTAAAACCCACTGATGCACACACTTTAAACAGGAGAACTGCCTTGTATGTGAATGATGTCTCAAAACATGTTATTTTTGAAAATTGTGCCACACACTCCCTTCGCTCAAACCTCCCGGCGACGTCCACGTCACTGCAACTCGCAGCTGGCGCCCTGCCTCTCCCCAGCCAATGCCGAGACCACCCATCTCACTGCTCCCCCGGAGCTCACTGGACCCCAGAAGCCCTGGTCTCCTCCTGTGCCTCGAACGTGTCAAGAAAACACCCTTCAAAGCTTTTTGATTTTGATTCCAGGGCCATCTGATGACTGGTTTCTTCAACGTCTGCTAGTTCAGATGCCACAGGGGAGGGCATCTGAGGGGCCAGCGCGCACACACACACACACACACAGGAAAGTGCCCAGTGTCCCTGACTGCTTTGTTATCACCCAGGCCACTTCAGAATCTGCACCCGGATGGCTTATTCACCTGCCATCTACCAGCAGGCGTCAGAGCTCTGCGAACAGAAAACTTGCCCCCCTCCACCATCTGCACCAAGTGGAACCGGCCCTCCAGGAACAACTGGCCTGAAGGAAGGAGGAGAGCAGAGAGGGCTTCCTGGAGGAAGTGACAGTGAGCTGAGCTCTGAAGTGTGAGTAGGAGTTTTCCAGGTGGCCAGAGGAGAAGGAGTGCTTCCGAGAGAGAACAAGAGGTGAAAGCCTTCAGGGAAAGATCATAGAGTGGTTTGAGGGCCTGAAAGATGGCAGGGTGGTGGGATCACCGACTTGTGAAAGGAGAGCTGAGCCGTGTTCAAGAACAGTGGGAAGATGCTAGATGCTGTCAGTGGGGAAAGACAGAACCAAAATGGAGATGTAGGAAAATCACCCTGGTGGAGAGAGAATCTAATTCCAGGTCCTCCGAAGGAAGAGTTGACAGGCGGGTGATGGATTGGGCGTGGGCGCTGAGAGACAAGGAGAACTCAGATGGGTGGGGGCCGGTCTCTGGGAGGGCACTTTCCAAGCAGGGAGGCAGCGAGGCTGGGATGCCCAGGGCAGCATCCAGGGGTGACCGCCCTACCGCAGTGGAACCACCTGGGCTCCAGATAAAGACCTGGTGTCATCATGAAGACCAAGGCCATGAGCCATGAGCACAGATGAAGACTTCAAAGAAGCTTTCAGAATAAGGAAAACGGAGAGCCTTGGGTCATATCTTGAGGGCTCGAAGCCCTTAAGGATAAGGCAAGGAGAGGAGATCAGCAAGACAGGAGCAGGAGCATGCCACCCGAAAGCTGGAAGGGAAGCCAGAGTGCAAGGGGTGCAGAGGAGAGGTGCTACTGAAGGCGGGAACGGGGTGCAGGTCCCACCTGCTGGGCCAGAGAAATAAGGCTGAGACACATCCAGGGTGCGGGGGCTGGCCGCCAGGAAGGGGCTGGCGGGGCGCTCCTGGGGGTGGCGATGGCCAGGTTACATGGTAGACAGCCAACACGAGGTGAGGTCAAGGCATTTGGGTGCCATTACATATAAATCATATGGAAAGATATGGAAAGGAGGTAGAAGCAGGGAGCGGGTCACGAAGAACAATGGCGGGTCCTGAATACGCAGCAGGTCCATGGCAAGCACTGGGAACACTGGTCTTATCTGGGAAACAGCTCTAGGAAGCAGGCAGAGAGGCACGCCACCCGACAACATGAGAAGGTGAGGGAGATGGGGAATGGACGGCAGGCCGGAGGCTCTCCCAGCCCCCTGCGGGGACAGCGGGGAGGAGCCACGGTGGGGAGAGCTGAGGACACTGGCTCCACGGCCTCTGTCATGGTGGAGAAGTGGAAAGGGAGACCGTGCACTGAGCGAGGAGGGAAGCACAATGAGGCACACTGAAAACACCCATCGTCGAGTTCATCAAATGAAGGTGGAATCTGAAGAGCCGCGTTCCAAAGGCATGAAGCCCCAGCTTGCACGCCAGGCTGGAGTCTTGCTGGCTTCCACTCCTGAATTCCAGCTCAGCCTGGGAAGGAAGAGCAGTCCCTTTTGGACCCAAACTATGGCAAACCTCTTTCAAGTGAACTGCTCTGGAGCACCCTGGTAGCAGCTGAATCCACTGCCTCCAAAGGAGCGCAGACCACACCATCCCAAGGACCTGGGTTCAAGTCCCAGGGCCGGAGAGACAGTCAATGTGAACAACTAAATAAAATGTGTCTTCTTCTTCTCTTCTCTCTCTTCCTTCCTGCTTAATCACCTTCATTCCTACCTGCACCCTTCCTTTAAAATAAAAAAAAATGTGAACTGCTCTGCCTCTAAGACCTTGTTATTTCCCTTAAAAAATCTTCAGGATCTTAGACGCTAAAAAATTTCATTGTATAATGTGTAATATATAATACACATATGTTCTGTGTATAAATGGCGAAGTTGAAATAAAAGACCCCATTCCCCATCCCCACCCACCCCCAACTCAGAGACTAGAACATTCCACAGGCAGCCACGGTGGGTCCCCTGCTCAGTGAGCCCACCCACAGGCAACCACTCTCCTGACCTGTGTGCTGTTCATTCCCTTCAGTTTTTATTTAGTTTTAGCAGCTGTGATGAATCCCTGAAAGACATTTTGCTAAGCTGCCCTCCACCACTTTATTATGAGAACTAGCCAGCACGGAAAAGCTGCCAGAAGTTTGCAGAGAAAGCCTTGTCCCAGCTCCTCAATGCTGGAATCAGCACTGCTGCACTGGCTGCCTCTGACTGCCCACTTCGACCCCTTCCTTCTCAGGTGCATCTCCAAGCGGACCGCGCGCACCCTGCACTTCTGCAGGTGGAACACCGACTGGGGGTCCGTGTTTGTTTACAGAGGTGCTTTCTGCTTTGCTTTGGGGTAAAATTCACAGAGAGTGAAATAAAAGCACAGACCTCACAAGCATCAGATGAAGAACCTTGACAAATGCACAGCCCTGTGTACTCCCACATCTGTCAGGGTGTAGGGCTCTCTTAGAGCCCAAGAAGCTCCCTCCTATCTCTTCCCAGCAAATGACAGACACCTGAAGCTCCCACCCTGGAGGCTGTGTTTCACCAAAGATCAGCTTTCCTGATCTAGAGCGCGTGTGAATGCCACGTAGAATCTGCACGTGTCTGCATCTGGCTTCTTACGTGCAACAGGATTTTTGTTTCAGAGGAAGAGTGCAGGCAGGGATGAAGGTGAGCAGGCAGGCAGGATGAGACAGGAGGGAAAAGCTTTTTATTTTTTGTTTTGACTAGGTTGGTCACATTGGTTGTCCCGCCTCCAAACCCGGGACTCGAAACTGGGTTCTTGGATGTGCAGGGACTACGCCCCTCCAGAAGCAGCGAGCCTGACCGTTCCCCCACCAGGGCACAAGTCAGCATGCTTTTGAGGTTCATGCGCGCTGTTACAGAACTTGGTTCCTTTTGCAGTAGAGTAGCATTTCAGTGTGTGAACAGTCACAGGTCACCTCACGACCTTCCGGTCAGTGACAGGCCACACCCACAGGGTGGTCCCGACGGCCAGCTGTCATGGCTGCGGGCACCAGGCTCCGCCACCCAGATTTGCCTCGGTCCACTTTGCTGTCGCAGGACGAAGTGACCTCACACACACTTGGCAGGAAGCGCGCATCCCAGTCGTGACGTGATACATGGCAATGTGGCTTTTTATCTGTCACCCACGACTGCAAACCTGAGCTGCCTCCTGCTTATAGTGACTGAGTGAAACCGCTCAGAACACTGCTGGACTAGTGTTTCCGTGAATATCTGTTTTCCTTTCTCTTGGCCAGTGGTCAAGAGAGGGGTCACTGAGTCATCAGGTCGGTAGAGATTCAGCTTTGTTAATAAGAATCTGCCAGATATTTTTCCAAAGTGGTCCCACCAAAGATGCCTGCAGCTTCCCACTAGCTCACAGCATGGCCATTCGACGTTCAGCAGCTGACTGGATGTGTTATGTCTTCGTAGTGGTTTTAGTCACATCCCCTGACTGTCAACTTGTGACATCATCACCTTCCACCTTGCGTGACGCTGAGCAAGGGCCCTTCTCTCACTTGTTAAAAGACATTGTCGTTCATTTGCTCAAATAACCTTTTACTGTATAAGAAGTCTCCCCGATTCAGGATTTTCCAGGAATGGGACCCCTAAACATTGTAAGTGTGAGGGGACATCTCTGCTGCATTTTTCGCTGCTCTCCCGTACGAGGATTTTTCAAAGTGCCTCCTGAGGCCCATCAGAAGCCTGCAGCGGAACCACAGAGAAGCAGGGCTGGCTCCCAGCGGGGGCTCTCCGGCACCTCCAGGTATGTCGGGGACACCTGGTGCCGAGGGGTGTGGGGCCACCTGCCGTGTCCAGGATTCCACTGTAAGCTGTGACAGGAGCCCAGGCCTAGTGGCCCCTGGTTCCGCCCATCTTTGTCCCACGTCACCACACACCCATCTCTAATGGCAGGCACACGGTCACTCATAAAAGACACCCAAGATCCAGATGCCCCCCTCTCACACTGAGGGTCCCATGCCCAGGGTCACCAGCCCAGATCCAGGACGTCAGTGCCCTCCCCTGAAGGAAGCCAGCCGGGGGCCCCACAGCCACCAAATTCTGAAGGGAGGTGGGAAGGCAGAGGTGCCGGTCACTCATTCCTCTGCCCCAGCCCTCCGCCCCCAGCCAGTCACCAAGACGTGTTTCCTGGACTCTGCCTTGTCTCCACTGTCATTCTTCAGGGGCCCACCCGCAAGAGCGCAAGGCCAGGGCCTCGTGGATGCAGGCAGGGTGGGGCCGGGTTATCATTCCCCGTCTCCCCCAAAATAATGCTTGCAACTGGGCAGCCCAGTTGGACAGAAGGTGTGAGCCTTTCAAACAGTGGTTTAAACTGTTTCCAATCCAGTTTCATTGTTTTGCTTGTACCAAGGACCAAGGTCATCAGCTCCAATGCAGGGGCTCGTTTTACGCTGTCACCAAGCTCCCAAGTAGCAGGGGTCATCTTTATTTTTCTTTTTTTCATAAATACACACTATTTGCATTCAAGGTCTGGGCAATTCCAAGCCCTGCAGGAGACACAGGTTGGAGACACTGGCCGTGCGCCTCTCACTGCCCCCGCACCGAAATCGATGGCCACGCTGCGGTGTCCTGTCTGCGGGATGACTCGGCTCGTGTTTCTGCTGCCGGTGCAGTATGCAGATTTTAGACACGACTGAGGTTCACAGCTGGTTTTCAGAACTGCTTAGAGTCAAAGACTCAAAATACAGAACACGGCGAATGGGTTCTTATCAAAATGTCAACATCGATTTTGCCAGAAAAACTTGGCCGGAAACATCTGTGAGAAGTGAGGGGGGAGCAGTGCTCCCTCTGGCTCCCGCGGACGCCAAATTAATCAGGGCAAATGAAACATGACACGGCAGCGCAAGGCCGCGTTCTTCCCGGCCCACCCATCCGCGGTCTCCTGTGTCCAGCGCCGGGGCACCCGGCAGGCCTCCCGGGAGCGGGGCCGGAAAGCCTGAGAGCAGAATCACACAGCCCTGCCCTTGTCAACTTCCCTGCCGCACCACTCACAGGGCCTCGCTGGACACAAGAAGAGGGAGAGAGGGAGAAGACCCCAAATTCGGATGCAGTCCCTGGACACATTCTCCAGATGCAGCCAGCAGCTGCCAAACAAACATCATTGCAGGAGGAGCCAGATTTGGGGGCTTCAAAGTGTCTATTCGCAAATGGGCAGAAGCCAGGCTGCCCGCAGGCCTGTCCCAGGGGAGCCAGGTAGCGCCTGGGCACTCCACGGGCAGGAAGGACTCGGAGGTGCAGGCGAGCGGGGCGCTGTCTTAGGAAGTGCTGAGACAGGTCTGGGAAGCGGGGACACAGAGGGCAGTGCTCTGAGCCACAGTCCCATGGCCTCCGCGCCTTCAGGTCAGAGCCAATCACTGAGTCTCGTGTTTTTCACTCCAGACAGAATCATCACACTATTAAGATCTAATACATTTATGACTGTGATTCTCAACCGGGCGGTATTAAAACTTGTGAAAGTGACTTTGCAAATTACCAAACAGTCACCAAGCTAATGAAGCGGGACTTTTAAAGTGACGGAGAAATAATTCCTATATTATAAAGACAGCAATCTGTGAAGGGAGATTTGGTTTAAAAAAAAAAAACACATTATAATGTATAATGGAAAATGTTAATCTGCGGTGAATCCAATCAGAGGCGGCTGAAGAGGAAAACACAAGGAAGGCAAATGTACAGAGGACATGTGGGCACATGAGCCCACAGGGAGGGAACGTTCCAGAAAGGAGGATCCCTCAGAGCCTGCACCAGGGTACTGCGGTGTTCCCCACTGGGCGACCCTCCAAAGCAGGGAGAGGAAGGGGACAGACGCTACTAAGAAAGCACCAGGGTCCCTGTCTGCCCGCCGGCCCTTGGCTCTGCCTGCCTGACCCTGGACTGAGGCTCAGACACTCTGGCGAGAGAGACACTCACAGCATGGAGGACAGGGATATCCAGAGACCGGACTCCAAGCAGCAGGCAGCAGGGACTTGGCCTGAGCCAAGGGGTGTCTCCTAGGGGTGTCCCTAGGAGAGGTCACTTGTGGAGACACCAGAAGCCAGGCTTGCGGGGCAGGGAGGGCCAAGGAGAGGACCTGGGCGGGGAGGTGCCCCAGCCTGCCTGGTGCTGATAAGGACTAATCAGGCCCATGTGACCCTCCCAGAGGAGCCCTCCCACTAACGCAAACACTTCAGAGGGTGCCGGGGAAGCACCGTGCAGAAGAAAGCCAAGATAACGTGGGGGAAGCACGGAACAAGAGGTGAGGGTCTGCGTGCATCTCACTGGCGCTGACAGTGGGCGTCACACCCGGCTGGGAACCAGACCCCCCCTTCACACAGAGGCACTCTTCTCATTCTGGGGCCAGTGGCCTCAACGCTCGCCCCCCAACAGGTTTCCAATCCTATCATACAGTAAACATCTGTGGCATTAATTTCCACCCTGTAAACAGATGCAGGCAGCTGAGGCTGATCATTTGATGAGTCAATCAATATCAGAGCAGCACACACGTCTGCTCTCCTTGCTCGGTCAGAAGGAAACGCAAAGTCCAGCAGCCGCTCCAGTCCAGCAGTGACAATATTGGGGGAGAAACAAGGGCCCCACTATTATGTCCAACCAGGACCCAGTTTCTGGCCCCTGAAGTATCCAGGAGTGACCACCACCCTGGGCCCTGCATGCCAAGCCCTGCCCTGTGCGCACGCGCATATTCCACCCTAAAATGCTTGGCTGACATCTCGGCGTCATGTTGACCGGTGGTTCTGCCCCCGACCCAGGGATGGGGAGACAGGCGGTATCTGGGGACACTTTGGTTGGCACAGCCTGGGAGGGCAGCAGGGAGCTACTGGTATCTAGTGGGCAGAGGTTAGTGCCTGGCAATGCCTGGGAGTGGAGGGAGGCCAAGGAGGGAGAGTAGCTCGGAGCCGGGGGGAGAGACTTCTGGATCTGCAAGCACATGCACCGCCCCGCCTGATATGAAGTGGCCGCAGCATGGAGGAAGCAGAATTCTGTGAGGGTGCCCGGCCTTCATGATTTTCTCTCCTACCCGCAGCAGAAGCATTTCTCTTCCTGCTCAGTGGCCCACACCCTGCCTGCCCCCATGAGCTGTGTCCACCTGCCTTTCTGCACCAACCTGCAGAGTCAGCCAGGCCTCTGGGGCCAGGCCCATCCTGGGGACAAGGGGCAGTCTGGCAGGGCCCAGCTCCGCCTGTACTGGCCTCCTTCCTCCACAGTAACCTTGGACGGCGCCCAGAGGCCCTGCGGTGCACCTACAGGGGCCTCCTCAGGGAGAATGAAATCTGCGGACAGAGCCTAACGTTGCCTTTCCTGTTTGCACAGAATGTCACCAAGCCTCAGTTTCCCTGTTTGAGTGCTGGGAGCCCCACTTCCGGCAATGACAGGAATGACACTGATGCTCACCAGGCACCACCAGCCCTGGGGACAGTGGAGGAATGAGAACGGCCTTCATTTGCCAGCCAGGTTTTACTGCCAAAAAGACGGACCACTCCCCAGAGGCCGGGCCTCTCTGACTGTCTCCCGGGCCCTCTCTGGGCGCTGTCAGCACCGGGCCTGGCCTGCCCCTGGCGCCTGCCCAGGCGTGAGGGATTCCGGGGACTCGGCGGGACCTGGCCCTGCCCTCGAAACTCCGGGACAGCCCCACTTGCCAAACTAAGCACTCGGAGCTTGTCGCAGTTCTCCATGCCCTGGGACCAGCTAGGACACTCAGACCAGCGTTCAGACCCATCACGGAGTCACTCACATTCCTAACACGCTGTCTTCATCGACATTAACTCACCTGAGCCTCCTAAGAACCCAACGAGATGGAGGCCATTATCACAGGCTCAGCGAGGTTGACCCAAGACCACACGGCGGTTAAGTAACCAAACCATCACCTGAGCTGGCTGGCATTTTTGTAACTAAGACAGGGGTATACTTCTCCAACTGTGTCTGACCATAACAGATGCAGAAAATGAGCCAACTCCCTTAGGCGGGAGGCTGGGTGAGAGCTGTCCACCTCCACCCGGTGGAGGCCTGGTGGGGGGCAGGCTGAAGGGACCAACACCTGCCCTGCCATGTCCTCCACAAGTCCCAGAGGAGCCCCTCAACACACCCCGACACCCCCATCTCTGGGCAGCTGGCAGGGAGGCCATCAGTGGAGATCAGGGCCATGCGCCCTCTGCCCTATTCTGCTCAGATGTGCCCCTAAGGCGGGAGGGCCCCTCCCCAGGGAACACATGTCCATCCACGTCTGCTGACATGGCGGAAAGTATCTCTGCACAGGGCCCGGGGACAACACACAGGGTCTGGCCTCAGGAACCCACCGTGAAGCTGGGCAGAGAAGCATGTAACCAGCGAGGAGCCGCCCTCAGTCAAGGTCAGTGCAGTGAGAGCTGGAAGTGGCGGCCACACTCGGAGGGCCCAACGGTGCCAGATCCTCAGGTCCGGGAGGCAGGAGCTAGAGCCTACTGGAGGGTGACAGCCTGGACTGAGGGCCCGACTGGCAGCACCCACACTGGCACAGGAGAGCCCGGCTGCACGGGCGACAGCGCTGACTGGGGACATCCCCGCAGGCCGCCGGAGGCCAGCTGAGCAGGCCAGGAGCCACCTGCAGGAAGACAGGCAGGCGGACAGCAGGGGAGCGCAGGGAGGCCGCCCGGGTCACAGGTTGCAGGGGAGCAAGGACGAGATGTCACTGCGCTCCCACCAGGGCCCCCGGCCTGGGTCTGCAGAATCGACATTGGCAAGGACACGGCACCGGGACAGCGCGGTGCCGCATCTGGGAAGACCGTGCGGCGGGTTCCTCCAGAACTAAGCCGCTCTTAGTGGACGTGCCAGTCGTCTGGCCCTCGGTGTTGAACCAAAGGAGCTGAAGTTCTGTCCACACAAAACGTGCGTGTGGGTGTTTCTAGGGCAGCTTCAGTCACCAGAACCTGGATGAGCAGTGGTCCCTCCAGACGAGGGAAGACTCGTCAGCACCAGAGAGCCGAGCCCCCGAGCCACGAGAAGACGGGGACGGGTCTGCGGTGCGGATTGCCAAGTGAGACAAGTCAATACAAGACACGCAGCGCTGTCTGATCCCAATCGTGTGACTCTGGAAAAGGGACCGCTGTGGTGACAGTGGGATGATCCAAGGCTGCAGGCTGGGGAGGGTGTGACTGCGCGGGGCACAGGGACGTTAGGGCAGTGAAATGCTGCGACGATGGATACACATCATGACACGCGTGTCCCCAAACCCACCGCAAGTCCTCTGCACAGAGGCGCCCCCAGGAGCCGAGGCCTTGGGGTAGATGCACGTGCTGGTGCAGGCTCGTCCTGGTAACAGGTGTCCCTCCGTGGGGCTGCGCATGTGCAGAGAACGGAGGTCCCGCTCGATAGCTCTGGGACCCTAACACTGCTCTAAAAACAGCCTTCATTTCAAAATGCAGAGAAAGCAGCAGGACTGAGATTCGGAGCAAAAGAAGTCCTCTCTGTGCTTGTTAAGAGTCCAGCAAAGGTGGGAGAGGGAGTGTATGTGAGAGAGAGAGATAAAGAGAGGGAGGGAGACCCCACTATACAGTCCTCCCGACCCCCTCTGACATCCAAACCCCCCACCCCCCGCAGTGCCCACGAGGACCCGGCTGGAGGGGTCACACTGCCCTGCAGGAGCCGGGCTGTCCTGCCTGGGAGGAGTCCTCCAATGTGACGGGCTTCCCCTGCGGGGAGAGGATGACAGCGGAGGGGTGTTCCCCGCGTCCGTGCTCACACAGGGCCACTGCCCACAGATGCCTTTTCACACCGGCGAAGATCAGACTCCTTGCAGGCAGAACCACCTTCCTCAATGAGATAACCTCCCGACGTGCCTGACCGCTTCACCTCTTACACGCGTGCATGCTCCCCTTCGGTGTCTGTGAAACGATGTCTGACATCTGGGCCCTGGGTGACCCCATGAGCCAGGAGGGAGACGCAGGAGCCAGGCTGGGCACTGGGCAGGGTCTGGGCGCATGACTTCCAGAAGAGGGAGTGCCACCACCCAGGGCCAGGGAGCTGAGCGTCCTGTGTCCTTGTGACGATGGCCTTTGAAACTTGGGAACCTCTGTGTGGACTCAGCTCCCCTGGTCCCGAGCCTCCCACTGCTTCACGGGTACCCCCGTCTCTATTTCCATTCTCTCCAAGTTACAGAGCCGCGCTGCTCTGCTCCTGTATTAAAAGCCCAATTTTCCTTGCACTATTAAACAAATTTCTTCAAAGATAGAACCTCACATTGAATTAAACCCTTTTTTGAAGTCTTTAATGGTTTCCGTAAATACAATAGACGAATAAGCTGGCAGCCACTACAGCCCTTATTTAAGGCAAGATGAAGAGGGACCTGGAGGCCCATGTCAGCTGTGGGAGGGGAGGAGAGGAAGGCAGAACTGTCTGCCGGGGCGGCCCCGACCCGGAGATGGCAGCTCCGCCTTGCGGGGGCTCCAGTGAGATGGGCCGGGACAGAGGACTCTCTCTGCCACCTGTCGCCCCAAAGATCTCACCCGTGTTGTGAACCTTCCTCCCGCCATAACTCCCCCGATAATCGAGATGCAGCGACGAGGGATGCACAGGAGGAAGAGACTCTGGGGGTCCAGTCGAGTGGGCGTCCCCTGCGGAGCTGGCTATCCCGCAGCCCCGTTTCTGCACGTGTGAAATGGGCCCCAGAAGCGAGGCTGCCTCGCGGTGGCTGTGAGGAGAGGGCAACAGCAGATGGCCCGGCGGCCCCAGGGGTTCACAGGACTGGTGCACCCTGCAGGGCTCCGCTTCGATGAGGACGAACCCGCTAGGATGACCTCTGTCCGCAGCCGTGCGGGCTGCCTACCGGGCAGCAGACAGCCCTGGCGCGGAGAAGGCCACCCGTCCGACACGGCTGCTCAGCGAGGCTGAGCAGTGGCCTCGCGAGCGCTCCGGACGCAAGAGCCGTTCTTACAAGGCAGAGACCACACACGCTGCCAGGCGCAGTCAAAACCTGCCCACCGGCACGCAAGCGGGCCCCGTGGGGCGGAGCTGCGGGCTACTCTGCGCCCCCTCCCCCAGTTCAGATCTTCAAGTCCTGACCCCTAGGGGACTGTCTGGAGACGGAGCTTGGGGGGATCATTTAGGTGGAAGGAGGTCCTAAGAACGGGGCCTGACCCACAGGACTGTGGCCTCCTAAGAAGAGGGAGCGATCGCTCTTCCCAGGAGTGGTCACTGAGGACACAGAAGGCGGCCATCTGCAAGCCAGGAAGGGAGCCTCACCAGGACCCCGCCCCGCCGGCACCTCGAGGTCAGGCTTCCAGCCTCCAAAACCGTGAGAAAATCAATTTCTGGTGCTTAAGCCACACAATCTATTGTCTTTTGTCACGGCAGTCGGAGCTGACTAAGACACACAGGATGAATCTCAAACCACAGGGAGGACAGACGTCCCCAGTTCACCCACACAGCATAGCTCTGTTGACACCAAGATGTACGTGAAGATTTGAATAAAACTGACTTCCCAGAACGCAAGAATGGGAAAAGGTCAAATATTCGGGGTACAGGCCCATGGCTTTCTACATGTCCCTACAACTAAAGGATTACAAGCAGTATAAGCTGACATGTGACCACTTTATCTAAATCCCCAAAAGTCAGTATTTCAAGTTGACCAAATCTATGCTTGTATCTTCATGAGGAAGGTGTTGGGCTGGAAGCTGAGCTCACCCGCATTTCGGCACAGTCTCTGATGACCCGGAGAGGACCCGAAGGTGGGTGAGAGCCACGCCAGGCTTCTCGATTCCTGCGGAAAGAGGCTCGGCACCTCCTCAGGTAGGGGCGGGCTGCGGTGGGAGAAGCCGAGAGTCCTGCACTGCGCGGGGAAATCCCAGGCCCACCGGAGAATAATCAGACCAGAGGAGGCAGGTCATCCAGAGACGGGGAGCCAACACTGAGGAGCCGGATTAGGTGAGCAGAAAGAAGTTAAGTCGGGCCTCACACATCTGAAGTGACTGAGCAATGCCTGTGGGACGTCCAGGGGTGTCTTGGCGAAGGTTTTGCTTCTGTGACTAATACTTAAGGAAGGGGTTGGTATTCAAAACATGCAGTGACCAAGTTCAATGAGCCAGGCCCCGGGCACCGTGTCTGACCTTGAGCCTAGCAGTCTAAGGTCGTGGCTGTCACCATCAGCCCTCCCTGAGCACCTGTGCATCCTGGCAGGTCTTGCTTTGCTGCTGACACCCCTCTTCTCCCACAGATGCTGCGGGTCCTCAGTCTGCTCTGCATGGAAGGCCCTCCGTTTCCACGCACTCAGGTCCAGCCCTCCGCCCTCGGGTCCAGCACGGAGGAGCCAGGACAGAGCCAGGTCAGCAGCTTCTCTTCCTGCTGGGGTCACCTTGGGGAAGAGGTCTCAATCCAACCTCCACTGCGAACCTTAGACTCAGGAGAGTAAGACGCCACATCCCATCCTGCTGGCCCGTGGTCCTAACCCAAGGGCTTGACCCGGAATACACCCTTTTCACCTGTCCATCAACTGTCCTGTGTCATCTCCCTCTGCCAACAGCAGCTGCCCCGGCACACGGCACCTGCCTGAGGCTGGAGCCTGGTGGCCCGCCCTGCCCAACCTCAGTTCTTCCTCCTGCAGGAAGCCTGGCCCTTGGGGAAGTGCCAAGCACACGATGTGGCCCCGGGGTGTCGACAAGGCCTCCCACCACCCACCCCAGATGCACGTGTCAGGCTGCTTCCCCTGGAGGACGGGAAATTCGGTTCTCCTAGGCCTCCAGAACAGGTTCCTCCAGGCCAAGCTCCAATTACAGTCCTTTGATGGAACTTTCTTCCAAGTCCTGTCCCCTCAGGGTGCCCCCACCCCCCAGGCATGGAGGGCCTCAGGTCCCACACCTCACATGGAGTCACCACAACCCCATCTCCGCACAGGGGAGGAAACGCCACTGCCTGGACAGGGGTGGAGGGTACCGATGCCTAGAAGGGCTTCAGGAATGCAGACGTTCTTTAAAAACCAGAAGTTTCTTTAATGTCCAAGGAGCCCTCTTCAGTCAGTCACTCTGCCAGCGGCCTGGGAGGGCGGCAGGACTCTAAGATTGGGTAGGACTCTAAGATTGCAGGCGATACGTGGCTGCCATCCCAACAAGTCACGGAGGGCTGCAAGGGACAGCAGGCCCCAGCAGCTGGGCCTTTCCCTTCCCAGGGCAGAGGAAGCTGGAACAAGGTGACCGCGCCAAACTATTGGACAGAACAGCTGTGGAAACCACCTCTGTGCCTCACTGCCAGGAGCCCTGCTCTGTCTGGGAGAAGATGGGGCACTGAACCAGCTGCTCCCTCTGTGCCCACGACCGGTCTCCTGGGTCAGTAAGGAAGCGCTTGCTTCCCTTTCTTCAGGTTCCAGAAGGATCCCAAAGAGAACCTACCATGATCTGATTATAATTAGCATAATCAAATATTCATCCTCTCACTAACAGCCAATATTTACTCGGGCCTTGCTCAGCGCCGGGCGCCCTTTAAGCGCGCTATGGGATTGATCTCATCTGAAAAGCAACACCAAGTGTGTTTACAACTGTTGATTAGCTACCGTCAGAGCCAGGCAGGGGTGGGTCCCCGCACCCAGTGACCTCCTGTGTCCTTTCCCGGGCACCCGTGTCCACTGTCTTGGAGAATCTGAGGACTCCAGCCACATCAAGGGAATATGACAAATAAAACCTCAAAGGGATAACATGTCCAGAAAGAGGGGAAAAAAATCAGATATCAGAGGATAAGAAAGGTTTTAGGGGAAAACTGAGTAAAAGGTCCCACGAGGGCCTTTTGCTATCAGAGGACAAACACCTTCTAACGGGGGTCACACCTAGGCCAGGCCGGGAGGAGCTGGAATGCGCCATCTCCCGACGTCTGCGAAGTTCCACAACTCCATGATTTCTGGAACTGTCTCCAAGAGCTTAGAGCTGACCAACCAACAACCTCTTGGCCTGGACACCAGCAGAGACGCAAGGGGCTGCCCTCTGGCCTGGAGACGGCCGAGCCCAGCTGAAGGACCACAAAAATTAATATTTAATTGAAAAGTGATTTCTGGCATAAACACCCCCAAAGGTTCACAGAACAGTCATGCTGCTTCATCGCCTGTCGGTAAATTTTAAGAAAGAGGCGAAGAGGTAGCAGCAAGTGGGGATAGTTCAACTTTAAGGTACATTTTTAATTAAAAGAAAAAGATCAGAGCTGTGATGCGGCATCATAAAGCAGATAATTTTACAGCTGGATGGGCTCC
Organism: Solenodon paradoxus; assembly: GCA_004363575.1. Lineage (NCBI taxonomy): Eukaryota > Metazoa > Chordata > Mammalia > Eulipotyphla > Solenodontidae > Solenodon > Solenodon paradoxus. The sequence continues at coordinate 15,417 of RJWH01006704.1, forward strand.
CTCTGATGTACTTGAAAACCATTTTCAAGCGACATAAAGTTTAACATACCGGTACATCCGCCTACCCACTAGATTCTACATGGAATTTAAAATTTAATTATATTAAAGCTTTGTTACAGTGTGCATTGCAAGCATGCTAACCAAGTGGAACTTGAGCGAAATCTCCACAGATAGCTCTTTTTTTTCCCCCTTTTAAACTCAGTTTTTTAGAACCCGGAATTTGACAAACAGTTGATGATTCCGCCCAAATGTTTACAGCTTACATAACAAACCACTTGAGATTTGAGGTTGATGTTCCTGGGTGGAGCCCATGAGTTCCTCTTCTCTTTGCTTGCTCCCTGCAAAGGGCAGCCAGAGACCCAGGTGTTGGGCTGAGTCGGGTTGGCCCTTCTGAAGCCACGTCAGGACTTTGGAGGGGCGCGGAGGTGGGGGAGTGCTATTTATTTGGAGAGTCTTTTCAGTAGTAGTCTGTGCTCATGGAAGAACGATATTTGCAGGGGGAGAAATGCATCCCTGAGAACTTGGCTCTCCGACAGAAGTGCAAGGTCGGGCCTGAGAAGTTGGGATCATCGGGCGGCACTGGTTTGAGTCCCGGCTCTGCCACTAACTTGCTGTGCATCCTGAGCTAGCCACTTGACGTCTCTGAGCCTATTCTGCAAGATGGAAATCATCAGAATAGAGTCTAACTCATGCAGCTGGCCGGACAGTTCAGGAGGACAACGCACACACAGCGTTTAAGGACAGTGCCCAACGGAACGAGCGCTCTGTAAGTGGTCACCGTAATCTGTGTTGTTTTGTTGCTGTTTGTTTTCATGGCAATGCTAGACCAAGGCTGATCGAAGCAGCAATATCAAGCAATGTCACCAGGTAGACTATAAAGTAAAAAAGCTTTTCCCCCAAACAACAAATCTGCACGATTTGCATTAGAAAACATACTGAGGTGTTGCTTAATTGGGGAAAAAAGAGTGATAAGCTAGTCTTTCCATTTTCCACTTACCCAGCCATTCGCCATCTACCCATCCATTCATCCATCCATTCGCTGTCCATCCATCTGTCCACCACCCACCCATCCATCCATGTCCCTATCCCTCCACCCATTCGTCCTCCATCCTCCATCATGCACTCATCTATCCATCCATCCAGCAAGCATCTACTGAGTCCGTGACAATGGAAAATACAAAACTACAAAATATGCACACCACCCCCAAGGAATTTAAAGTTTAATGAATCAGAAAAGTAAGTGGCAGGGCTTCAGGCAGAAAGGAGACAGCAGAAGAAGAATAAGGGAAAGTGCTTTAAAGTTCTGAAGAGGGAAATGTCACACTTGACTTGGATAGCACGGGCTCCCAGGGAGGGGCTTGTAAAATCGTCTTATTTAATAAGTGGGGTGCACCCCTGGAGGGCAGGAGGAGGCGGCAAAACGGAATCTCCAGGGTGTCAGGCCATCACTGGAACTGAGCATCTGTAGGCCGGCACAGGAGCAGATCTTCCGTGTATTTTTAAGTGAAGAAAAGGTGAGCTTTCTGGTACAGAAAAGACACCATTTTTAAGGTATGTGTGTGTCGTTGTGTCTATAGAGAAAACACGTGCACGGCTCTGACAGCCGAGGCGCACAGCTGCACTAAGTGTGAGGGGCAGAAGCGGGGATGGGGGTGAGGGGCCATCGCTCACTTTCTAGTGCACGTTTCTGTATCGTGTGAGCGCACATTTTACAGTAGTTATTCGTGAATAAAGATGCTCATTCAAACTTTAAGTCATCTATTTCATTTCAGTCACTTAATTTCTGAAATGCAAATGACTATGAAAGGAAGATGTGGGATGTTTATGTCTACTGATCAAGGACACTGGTTGAGAGGCATGTGTTCCAGGAAGGCACTCTGACAAGCTGCGCACGGCAGTGACCAGAGAGGTTGGATGCCTTTGCGCTCCGGTGGGGGACACAGACTCACGGTCCGTGCAGGCGAGGGAGGGACCGGGCGCTGTGTTATGTCGGGAGGCCAAGGAGCACCTCCTTGGGGAAAGGACACTGCAGAGACCCCCGCAGGCTGTGAGGAGGTTGCTATCAGGACATCCGGGAGGAAGCAGTCCCAGAAGAGACATGGAACCTCGCGGGGCAGGAGCAGCGCAGGCGGCAGATGGGGCACAAGAGGACAAGAGGCAGAGCCAGCAGGTCTTCGTCATCCCTGAGTAGGACAGGAGCTTCCAGGGACATTTAAGCAGTGGGGTGACAGGAGCTTCCAGGGACATTTAAGCAGTGGGGTGACATGAGTGACTGCGAGTGCTCTAAGGAGACCCTGAAAGACAGTACTAAGTGGAAATGCGGGGGGAAGATGCGAGGGGGCACACCACAGAGAAAGCAGTGAGGGTGTCGAAGATGTCAGTGGATGCCGGATCTGTGCGAAGGAAGAGACAACAGAATTTGCTGATGGATTCGATGAGGGGAGAGAGAAAAACATGAGCGCAGGGTGACTCGTGGGCATTAGGACACATTGGAAGTGCCATTTCCTGAGACGAGAAGGATCCGAGTCAGACAGGGAAGGACAGGTTCCCAAGGGCAGCTGCTCTCTGGCCATCTAACCCAGAGAGGCCCCCTAAGACTGCCCGGCGCAGCTTCTGCCAGCTGAGGCGAAGGCACGGACCGGACTCGTCCTCCCAGCACTGGAAAACCACACAGCACATGAAAAAACCGTTTTCAGACACAAGGTGGAGAGCGGCAGCGGCTGAGAGAAAAGGCAGAAAAATCCGCCTTGAAAAGATGAATAACGCTAGGAAACAAAGTGGTTGGGGAAAAAGAGAGAAGGCACAAGTGAGCAGTGTCAGAGATACGCGTGTCCCTCACTAGACACTAGAGCATTAAATGTCCTGTTACGAATAACTGCATGATGACAGACTGAATAACTTAGAGAACATTGATGATTCTTTAAAGTCCATAAAGAAATAGATAATCTGAGTTAATCCTGACCTGTTAGACAAATTAAATGTGTGGTTAAAACTTTCCCGCAAAGAGCACTCCAGGCCCAGACGGCCCCACTGGTGAGACTACAGACACTTAGAAGACTGACATGAACGCTTACAGGAGAGCAAACAGATGCATTTCCCAGACAACTTTTTGAATCTAGCATTATTCCAACACTAAAACCACACAAAGACATTATAAGAAAAGATAACTATAGACCAACAGCCTTCAAAACACGCATGCTGAAATCCATAAAAACATAGGCGCACATCAAATCCATCCACCACATCATAACCAAATAAAATGTTGGTTTAACATTCAAGTCTCAACTCAGCTAATTTCACATATTAAGAGAAAAATCATATGGTCATCTCAAGAGATACAGAAAAAGCACATGACAAAATCAAACATCCATTCATGATAAAAACTCACAACAGAAATATAGGGAAGGTCTTTGCCATCTGGCTGACGGTGTCCCTCCGATTTCAGTTCCCTGCTTTTCATAACCTCCTTTAGCTGGGTAATGTTAGTACTGGGGAGAGCTGGGTGAAGGTACAGGAAATCTTTGCAATGTTTTTACTTCCTGAGAATCTCTAATTATGCCAGGATTAAAAGTCAATCCCCTTCCCTCCAGAATACCAACAGTAAACTAGAAATATAAACCAATTTCCTCAACCTGATAAGAAATAGCTATAAAAATCTGGAGTTAACTTCATATTTAATGATAGAACAGAATGTTTCCCCCTAATGTCAGGAAAGAGGAGAGGATTTCACTCTTTCTTTCTTACATTGCATTGGAAGTCCTAGCCAGTGTAATAGGCAAGAAAAAGAATAAAGGGCACACAGATACACAGATTGGAAAGGTTAAAAAAAAAGGCCCTCTTTAGTCACAAATGACATAGGTGTGTAGAAAGAAAATCTTATGAACTAAAGTTACTGAACTAATAAGTGAGCTCAGCAAGTTTTCGGGATAAAAGGTCAATATGCTGAAAAAAATGAATTGTATTTCTATGTACCAGCATCAACAGTAGACAAGTGAAATTTTTTTAAGGGTGGATCTATAATTTGACCAGTAGCCCCTCTCCTGGGCATGTACCCAGAGGAAACAAAATCTCTAATCAGGAAAAAAAAAAAAAAAATCTGCGCCCTGATGTCCACAGCAGTACGTTCCCAACAGCCAAGACCCAACCTAAATGCCCATCAACCAATGATGAAGCAAAGAAGCTGTGGTCTATACGCTCAGCGGTGTCTATGCCACTGTTAAAAAAGATGGAATTGTGCCCTTTGCAGTAATCTGGATGGAACTGGAGGAGGATTATGTGAAGCGAAATAAGTCAGAAAGAAAAAAGAGAAATAGAGGATGGTTCCACTCATATGTGGAACAGAGTGAAATAAAACAAATGGGCACACAAATCCCAACCAACACAGCAGGACCCAGGACTGTGGTTTCGGGGAGGGTGGGGTGAGGTGGGGGCGGGGGACACTGGGACTCTGGTGCTGGGTGTGGTGTGGAAAACAGACTGAGATGCAATTCAATATCTGCAAAGGAACACAGCATGGTAAACTAAAGAAATAATAACAATATAATGGAACCATCGTAAACCAAGAGCCCAATTTTGTCTCTTCCACAGCCATCAAAAGGGCTAAAATACCCTCATTTACCCTCCTGCAATTTTCCGCTGTTTCATTTGCAGAAACATCTATGGATAAAGCAGAAATGCCTTCATATGCAAAAAAAGAAAAGAAAGATGAATGTTTAAGTGTCCTTTACAATAGCATCAAAAAATAGTAAATACTGACGGATCAAGTGGACCAAGGAGGATACCAAATCTGTACAATATAAGCTATAAAACACAACTACAAGAAGCTAAAGAAAGCATAAATAGATATTCTGCAATCATGAGAGGAAAACTTAGTGTTGCTAAGATGTCAATTCTCTCCAAATTTAGGTATACATTCAATGCAATCTTAATAAAAATGCTCTGACTTTCTGTAGAAATTGGTAAGCTTATTCTAAAATGTCCAGGGAAATGATCCTGCGTTATCAAAACCAGGGCAATTTGAAAATGAACAAAATTAGGGTAATTGTACCACTTGGTTTAAAGATATTTTATAAAGCTTCCTTAATAAGGGATGATGCTGGCACACACAGAGACATACAGAAAAATAGAACTGAATGGAACATTTAGAAAAGGACTCATGTATATATGGCCAATTAATTTTCAGCAAAGGGACCAAGGTAATAGCGGAAAAAGAAACTTAACCCTGACACCACATACAAAATTAACTTGAAAAGATGATAAATCTACATCTACATGATAAACTCTAAAACGTCTCACAGAAGACCTAGAAGAAAAGCTTAATGATCTTGAATTTGATTTCTTAACTATGCAAGGAAAAGCGACACTCTTGACTTCATCAAAATCAAAACCGTTTTATCCTCAAGCGATCCCATCGTGGAAATAAAAAGGCAAGTCACTGACTAAGAGAACATCTTTGTAAAACGTGGACCCAAGAAAAAGCTGGTTTCTAGAAAACGTAAAGAACTCTGGCAACTCAATAACAGGAAGGCGACCCAAAATTCAATAAGCAAAATATCTGAACACACACGTCGTCATAAAAGACGTCTGGTTGGCAAACCGGGACAGGAAAAGATGACCTGTATCATCCATCATCAGGGTTACAAGTACACATCCCATAGAGTAACTTTAATAAAGCGACAATCAATAAACAAACTGACCTTAGCAAGGGGTGCAAGGGTGCGGAGCCACCGGAACGCTCACACACGGTGAGGGGGATGTCTGTGATGCACTTCGGAGAACACTCTGATGGTCTCCCATAAAGTTTAACCAACACCTAAGACAAAACCACTCTTGAAAATTCCTGGCCCTGTGGGCAGCACCTGTCCCTCCCAGTGGCCCTCGAGGGACCCCTTGGGGGGCTGGCCAGTCTGGAGTCTTGAGAGACGCCGGCTTTCTGTGTGGGGGAGACAGCAGATGTGGGGTCACCCTGGTAGGTGAGCATGGTGGAACCCCAAGACAATGCTCAGACTTTCAGCTTTTCCGGGGTGCCTGTGGCTCTGGGGTGCAGGAAGGGCCGCTCAGTGTGACCACACCGCACTCTTCCAAAGCAGTGAGCTCTGAGGAGCAGCCAGACACCCAGGGAAAGGGGAAAAAACAGCCCTCTGGCCTGTGCTCTCAATAACCTTTCTCGGGAAGGCTCAGTGCTGCCCTGTGGTATGGGATCCAGTGGATAGATAACTCCGGCTTTCCAGAAGCCACAGACCTGGATTCAGGGGCAGCTCTTTCTCACAGACTGACCGCAGGAGGCCAGGCAAGTGACCTTATTTTCTCCGTCGCTAGAAATGGGGCTAATCTTTTCTGTCTCGTAGGGTTGCTGCAGAAATTAGAAATAAAGCAAATTCCAAATTGTGGCCTAAAGGCCCCACAGGATCTAGAATTTTATGTCTACCCTCTGGACACTCCATCCACTCTGACCTGTTTCAGTTCTAACCTCAGGGCCTTTTTGGGTTTGCCTGGAGTAGTTTCCAGCACGCCTTGTCTCATCCCCACGGTTCTTTCAGGTCACCCCACAGGGCTTCCCTGTTGGCGGGCGGACTCCCAGGCCCCTCCCAGATTTGACGACTTGTTCGAAGGACTCACAGCCATGCTGGTGGCTCAGATTTATCATGATGGCAAAAGAAAATGAAACCAAGACAGACTAGCCTGGGGGAGCCAGCGCAGTTCCAGGTAAGAGGCTGTAAGTGCCCCAGGGCAGGCATGACGCTGACAGGGCTCAGTGAACACACATCGAGGAGAGCCGGACACACCAAGAATGAACCAGCTGGTGCGCTGCCCACCGACAGCAGTGCCTGGCAGCTTGCTTCTGATGAACAGCCGATGCCTGAGCCTCAGCGTGCGTCCTGAGGAAGACGGACATCCAGGCGTGAAGTCAGAATGCTAACTGCGTGGACAAGAGGCACTGGGAACGCCAGGCCCCACAGGAGAGTAAAGGAGAGCTCACGGAGTGTGAGCGGAGCCCTGGGCCCCTGAGTGGAAGACAATCCATCTCAGATCCTCAGGAAATGGTTTCAGGCTCAACAAAAATTACAATCTAAGCGCTAAGTCCCCTTTGGCCCTTCCTGCATCCCAGAGCCACAGACACCCAAGAAAAGCTGAAAGTCTGAGCATTGCCTTGGGGTTCCACCATGCTCAACTACCAGGGTGACCCCACGTCTGCTGTCTCCCCCACACAGGAAGCTGTCATCTCCCAACACCCCAGACTGGCCAGCCCCCAAGGGGCAGTGGCCCTGGGGGCCACCGAGAGGGACAGGGGCTGCCCGCAGGGGCGGGAATTTTCAAGATTCGTTGCAGCTTGGGCACTGGTTGGATCTTCAGCTATTAGGAGAAATGCATTTTTAAAGCATATCAAGTTCTAAGGATTATTCAATTATTTTAATACAGCCAGATATGGCGTAATCAATATGAATCCTTGTATTTTTAATGTGAATCATTATTCAAAATATGTCACTGCCTAATCAATACAAAAGTTAAAACTCATCAATATTTAAATTTTCCCAATTGACAGCATATCGTTCTACCCAGGAAAGAGTTGGGCAGATCACAAAATACATTATTTAATCTTTCAAGTTTGCAGGGTTGACAATGAAGTGCCATTCCGCATCATTAGCTGCTGGCACCAGGACGGGTGGCAGGTCCAAGAGGGGAGGGGCAGGGGAAGGTGGGAAACCTGCCTCAGGGACCTCTGCCTGTGGGGATGGGATCGCAGCCCGCTGGGGAGGGCAGCTGAGGAGGGAGTCACACCTGGTTCCCTGGTTTTGGACCCAAGTCAAAATTCCTCAGCCAGGTGACATCCAAGGCTCCCCAGCCCATGTCCCCTCAACCTCCAGCCCCTTCTTAGGCCATAGCCTGGTCCTGCCAGCTCTTGCCGGCCCCATCACTCCAGGATGGCTCTTGCCTCAAGACCTTTCAATGCCACTTCCCACCTGAGATGCCCTTCGCCCCTCCTCGTTCCCACCGCCGAGCCAACCCCTACTCCGCCCTTGGCTCTCGGCCGAGATGTCATTTGCTCTAGGAAGCCATTATGGATGGATAAGTGGCCACCATATGTCCCCATGGGCAGCCATGCTGACCTTGAGCGCTGTCTCTCCATCACCTGAACTGGTCCTCTCCACACCTGGATGCTGCTCGGTCAGCATCTGGTAGGTGGACGGACAACGGGTGGATTGTCAGCTCCCTGAGACCTGTCAGGGCTCCCGTGTTCCCAATGCTCACTGGGAGGAGAGTGACCTGAGGGAAGAGTCCCTGCAGGTCCTCAGACATCAATCCCCAGACCTGGCTCAAGGAGCACAGATGTGGCCCCCACCCTACGGCAGGGCAGAGGCAGAGGAGGGGTTTCCTGGGGCTCTTCCCAGGGGAGCAGGTGTGGCTCGGGGTGGAGAAAGAGAGAGAGTGGGGACTCCCCTCTGACAAAGTCAACATTCAACCTGAGAAGAACACCAGGTGCAGCGCTTGCTGGGGGCTGGCAGACGGGTCACCCGCACTCCGCACTCCGAGTAGATCTAAGGGCACTAGGGAAAGGCCCCCTGCTACACAAAATCCCTTTCCTTGCCCTTCCCTTTCCCCACCCACTTCTCCAAGATTCCCCCAATCAAAAGTTATTTCTGCAGCACTTTGTTCTCTGAGTTCACGGTTAAATTCCACAAGCCGGGGAGCAGCAGACTTAAATCTGTCCAGTCGCAGCCTCATTCGTTCATACCTCCCTACTAAGTCCTGGCTCTGGTCAGCACCAGGCTTCGTCGTGGGCTCAAGAATGAGGCCCAGGACCTCAAACTTCAGGGGTCTGAGCAGCATTACTGATGGCAAAGCCTAACAGCCCACCCCTGCGCCTCCAAGGGCCCCCACCTGCCACATGAAGTCTGAATAGCACATCAGCAGACCTCGAGTTGCTAGTCAGGACAAAGAGAGGCTAAACGCTCGCAGCAGAAGCTGCAGATGCCACATAAAACTTCCCAGCAGAGAGCGAGCAACCAGCAACGGCCTGGGGTGGGGGGCAGGGAGAGGGACCACGGAGAGAGGGTGGCGCCAAACCTAGAAAGGCTATAGAACATTCCAGGCGGAAGACTCTGCCCCACCAGCGGGAGGGAGCACAAGCTTGTGCCCTTGCTGGAGGGAAGAGACTGCAGAGGACAAATGTCTCAGGGGAACAGGACTCGTTCCAGGAGGAGGGAAAGAAGCAGAACCCTGGGTCAGAGCAGCCTTTGTCCAGTGCAGACTCCAGACACCGGACTCTGAGCTCCTGGTCATGGAGTCTCCCACTGGCCCCAGCAGAGAGCAGCAGGTGTCCAGCAGGCCAACGGGAGACGAGACGGCAGCTGGGAGCTGGGAGCTGGGTACCCAAGCCAGTACCATCTCTGAATGCCGCCCTAGAGAAGGCCGGGGCGGCTGGGCTGGCCTGTCCGCGTGGCTCACGCCCAGCTCTCCCTCTTGGGCTGATCCCCGAGCCCTTCCCAGCACAGCCCACCACTCCCCCAGGTGCCCCTGGACGTGGACACACTCCTCAGGCTGCTTCCACCGCCAGGCCCAGGTCCCCACTGCACCACCAATGGGACACGGCATCGAGTGGACTGGACACAGTTTTCCCTTGAGCCAATGACCCAAGGAGCAGACAGCCAGGTTGGTGACGCCACAGCCGAGTTCCAGGGCTACGGAGTCAGGGTGGGCTCCCCGACTGTCAGGGCTCCAGGAAGGCGCCCCGAGGAGGGAACCGGAGGTGATCAGTCTGTAGGCCGAGGTCCCGCCTGGCCTGGGAGCGGGGCTGACGCAGAGCCAGGGGCCACACGTGGGCCTGGCTGTGCGGGGCCGAAGGACAGAAGGAGAGGAGCAGCACACAGCACACGGGCATCTGCGGGAGCCAACTTGTGTCCCCTGAACGACAGGTGGAAGCCTGACCCCGGGACCTTATCTGAAATCGGGTCTTCACGGATGACAAGATGAAGCCATTGAAGACGCAGTGTCCATACAAATAGACACGGCCAGTACAAGATGACATGAAGACAAAGAAGGAGACAGTCACCCACAGGCCAAAGAAGGCCGGGACCTAAGGGGTCAGAGCTACGCCTGGGGCATCAGTGGGGCTGCAAAAACTAAACTGTAAAAACAGGGTGCATGTTTCTTGGGACAGCCCGGGGGCCATGCGCAGAAAGGACAGCAGACTGTCCCTGCAGAGTTTGTCCAGTTCAGCCGTGGGGAGATGCACGGGGGATGAAGGCAGGGCGGGCACACGGGCATGTGGAGCAGTGACTCTCCCTCTCTGCCTGGCTCTCCAGTGGACACCTGCTCCCCCAGGAGGGGGCAGACAGTGCCCACCTGCTCCTGCCCAAGTCAGCGCCGACAGAGGGGCCGTGGCCAGTGGCAGTGTGTCTCCTGCTCACAGGCCGATGTTTGAGCGGATCAGAGGCTGGTGCAGAAAATGAGACCGCAGGGTCCCCCAGAAGCCCCCTCAGCCCCCTCCTGCCCTGGTGCCCCAGCCTGAGGCCCCTTCTCTGTCCCCCCACCCCCGTGTCCCTCTCTGCCTGACCCTACCTTGGGGGCTTATGCAAGAGCATGTCTGGCTGTAGCTCATTTCCTGCTGGCCGCCCTCTCCCAGACGCAACTGTTCAGCACGGGGGTGCTCGCTTGATTCTGGGTGCCCCTCAAAGCACACGAGGCTCACAAAGCCGTGTCCCTCTCAGCTCAGGGATGGGGTGTGGCGCCTCCTGCTCAGCATCCCAGCCCCTCCCCAGCATAACCAACAGGCCCAGAGGCAGTGACACCAGTGAGGGGTCAGCACAGAGCCTCCCAGCCCATCAAGCCCTGAGGACTCGGGTACACAGACTGACTGCCAGGGTCACCTCATGGCTGTTCTCGCTCCCCCACAGTCGTTCCCCAAGCCTGAGCGCCAACAACCAAGTTCAGGGGCGTCCATCCGAGAGGCCACCCACGCCCCGCCCTGCGGGCCTCCGATGTCCAGCTGGGACCCCAACCACCGGCAGGTAGGAGGGAAGAGTGGATCTGAGTCACACTCTTCCCAGTGGCCCATTCAGGACAGGGAGGGCAAACCTGGCAAAAGGCCAACAGGAACTTGGCAGAATTCAGAAAAGCAGCAGGTGACGGAGACACGCCCACCAGCGCCCAGTGATCAGCACAGAAAAGGGACTAGTGGTCAAGTGTCCCAGTTCTCACAACATTCTCACCGGGAAGAGCACCTGGGACCCTGAGAACCTCCCAGTTCCTTCTGCTCATTTCTGTGGGAAGACATGGCTGCTCTCTAGTCGCCAGAACATCCCATTCCCAGGGACATCTCGCTCCTGCTGTGAGAGCGTTTATTAGTCCACCTTCTTCACCTGCGCCTTTTACATCCTGATGCAGCGCCTATCGGGACGCCCTGCCTGGCCCCACGGGTGCTTTAAACCACACACAGAGCCCGCGTGCTTCTCCCTTTAAACCCAGCCCTGCGCCAGGCCGGGCGACTCGCAGCTGCGTGAGCCCCTCGCCACACTCCCCTCAGTTCTCCCGTCACCGCCTGGCTTGGCGTCCCTGAGAAGACTTCCTTCCAGCTACAGGCACCCAGCCCCGAGCAGGCCCCGTACCCCGGCGGGATCGCCAGCTCCTCTCCGCTGCCTCTGCCAGACAGCCCATGCCCTTGACATCCTCCCGGAAAGATCCACTTTCTTTGAAAGATAACCCTGTGAAACGTGTGGCACTGCATCTCACACATTCTTCCACAGGTGCGTCGGAGATTTATTTCTGCCCCCATAATGTCAGAGACGCAGCAAGCAGAGGACACCCACCTGCTAGACAAGGACGGTACAGTTAAACTTCTTGCCCACAAGAGGCCTCTCCAAACCATCACCAAGTCTCTCCCCACTGATGGGGCTGTGGCGGACGGAGCCCCGACGTCCCCAGTCACTCCCCTCCCCCAGAGTGCGAGGAGAGCCTGAGCTTTGTCCCCAGCCGGACGCATCACTCCCGTGACTGGTTTGCATGGTGTGTGACTCCACTTCTCCAGGGACTCAGTACCCTCCCGACACACTGACGGAGGAAGCAGCCGCGCAGAGGACCCCCGCACCGGTGAGGGCCCTGTCGACGGCCTGTGAGGAACTGAGTCTTGACAGCTGCATGGGTTGGGGTCCGATCCCACCCCCTTGAGCCTCCACTTGAAGCTGCAGCCCAACAGCAGACTTGCGGGGGGCCCTGAAGCTGTGACCGGATTCCTGACCCACAAAACGCATCAATGTGTGTTTCTAAGTCCTCACATGGATGGTCATTTGTTTCACAGCCATAGATAATTGACGCAGAGCTGGACAGATCCGCCTTCCGGTTCTCACTCCACCAAGTAACAATCTGTGGTCTCGAGAGAGTGACGAGGTGTCTCCCAGCCTCAGTCTCTTCATCTGTAAATGGCAACCATACTGTCTCAATGGAGGCCACGATGGACAAGACAAAGCACCAAGAAGTTCAGCGTTCTTTGAGTCACCTGTCGTCAACTAGGGCTCCCTGGGGGAGCAAGCACCTGTCCACAGGTCTCCACAGAACGTGAAAAATCCCGTGAAAATCCCGTGTGCATCAGAATGGTTCTAGCTATGCGGGACCCTTGAAAGAATGGAGAAGAAGCCACATCCATCATTTTCTGCACGGCCTCCTTCTTTGTGGCGCACAAGTGAAAAAGAAGGCGAGCCCCCCTTCTATTCCTGCTGTATATGACACTGGTGCCCCAATTCTCCACAGACAGGACTTCAGTAACGTCCGCTCTAGACCAAGGGGCCTCTCCTGAGTGTCCTACTCCATGTGCCACTTTGCCCAGAAGATCACCCGCCTCCAAAAAAAAACAAAAACAAAAACAAAAACAGATCCCAGAGTGATTTCATGGCAACAGCTCCGCTTGCCAATGACAAGCCTGTCCCCTGTGGTTGGGGCTCGACTTCCTCCACGCTGTTAGGACTCACACTTAGCAGGACAGAGTGAAGACGATGCTTCTGAAGGACCACAGCGGCGTGGGAAGGAGAATAGGGGGGCCCGGAGCACTGGAAGCTCATGTCCCTCTAGTTTAAAACTTGGGTCCCAGCTCGGACAACAGTTGTGTCCACAGGTGGGTCTCAGCAGGCCCCTCTGGAGGCTTGGAGGGACACTGGAGTCACTTCAATGATGCAGATCAAGTGCCAGCAAGTCTTCAGAGGAAACAGAAACATCTGATCTCCTTTAATTCTGAAACCGACGCTGACACGGGTCCCGGCGCTGACGCGGGTGCCGGCGCTGACACGGGTCCCGGCGCTGACATGGGTCCCGGCGCTGACCAGGTCCCGGCACCGACACGGGTGCCCGGCGTGCTCTGTGGAGCAGAGCAGTGGCCTCCGCCACAGACCTGGGCACGCGGGACCCCGCAGGAGTTCCCAGCCTGACAAACGATCTCATTCCGCACACAGACAGACCCTGGGTCACACGTGCCATACTGCTGAGCGCAGACAGCGGCCTGTGAGGGGGTGCCTCGGCAAACACGGCTGTACAAAGCGGTCTGTGCGCAAAGCCGGACAGCGAACCTGTGACTGGGCTCAGCCGTTGTCAAGGTCTCCTGCCTCCGCGCCTGACGTGCGCAGCGATCTGGAGCCACCAGAGCAAACTCCGCTTCTGAGGCCCGGTGCCTGTTTGCAGAAGCCAACCCAGCACCGTCCAGCCAACCCACGGGGACAGGATGGGTGTTTTCTCCACAATGAAAAATCGCAAACAATATGAGAGAAAACAGCAGCAAACAACTCTGAATCCAAAACCACCTCCCATTAGAACTGAAAGCATCAAAGCAGAGTGAGACTCCGAGACCTTGAAGTGTAGCTCAGCTCCTCCTGCGCTTGAGCTCGGGTGCCCCACAGCACCCCAATGGGGAGAGAGCAGAGGGCCCAGAAACACGCCCCCACAGCCCGAGGGGTGTGTCCATCCACAGAGACCCACCACGTGAGGATTGAGCCCCAGGACCTGACAGCTACCTGCTGTCCAGGCTCGGAGGGGTGTGAGGCCTTTGAGCCAATGCCCTGGCTGAAAATGCGGATTAACTTATTACACCGACGACCTAGGGGGACTCTAAGGGCTGGGACACAGGACAAAGGAGTTTGTAGAAGAGCAGAGGGCTAGAAATGCTCAAAGGGCCAGAAAGGCAGGTGAAGGGCATGGAAGACAAGAGGTGAGAAGGTGAGGGGAGAATGGGAAGGAGGTGGGTGAAGAAGTGAGGGAGGGGAGGGGAGAAGGAGGAGGAGGAGGAGGGAAAGGGAGGCGAGGGAGGAGGGCAGGGGCAAGGAGGTGAGGAGCTGAGGGGTTGAGACATGCTGATTTAGGAACACGCTAACTCCCTCCCACTGGTCTCCTAGTCATCAGTGAGAGAACCGGCTCCCTCCATCCCTCTGTAAACACAGCAGAGTCTTCACTGCCCAAGACTGGGGGTGCGGGCGTTGCAGGAAGACACTGGTTGGTCCTGCCAGTTGTTACTGGGGTTTTCGGGTTGGTTGGGTGGCTTAACCCTCAGTACCTTGAGTCATCCTGGTGGGCGTACTTACACCACGGAAACGGGCAAACGCTACTTCAGCCCCCACAGCTGAGCACAGGTGGTAACCAGGTCTAGGACACCCCACCCTGCCTGCTCTGAAGACTGGGCGTGGGGATGCTGAGGGTCGCTGTGCTGACTCCCACCTGCTTGTGCCATGTGTGTAACTGCACAAGTGCATAAAATTATACATAGAATAATGAAACATGAATATAAAAGGAATGACTAAGAATAACTTCTAGAATAACTAAGCCAAATACTTGGAAAGAACCAAAGTAGGCTGCTTAGATTGTGTCACCAAGTTAGAGGGACTGATTCACCCATAAAATATTAGGGGGAGTTCATAAAACGTCACAGGGGTTCTGCATTCAGGGTGCCTGCAGGTGTTCTTAAGTCCCCTGCACTGAGAAGACATCTACCCTGGAAATCAGAGACAAGGTCTTAGGAGGTAACCTGTGGAAAAGGTGGAACTTGCCCACACAGCAGGCCCACACCAAGGAAAACCAAACACCTTGGCCCCAAGTCAAAAGATTGGCGAGTTGCTGCAGCCTGGTGGCTCAGGCACCAAGCCAGCGCCTGGGATGTGGACCACGTAAAGCCCAGGACCCAGGTTCACAAGCTGGGGTGGGAGGGAACAACCAAATATTAACAGATCAATAAATAAAAATGCTTCTTCCTTCTCTCCCTTCCTTCCTTTCTGCCTGCCTGCCTTCCTCTTTAAAAAAATAAATAAAATATTGGCAAGTCACTGTCTACCTTTAGGTGATTTTTAAATGGATTGATGAACCATTCCACCCAGCTGGAAGTCTGCCGAGAGATGGTGGCTGGAGGTGAGGGAGCAAGAGACAGAAGGACCAGCAGATATGACAGGGGAAGAGGACTCAAAGGCAGAGGAGCGTGATGGGCCACTTCATATGTCCACTTGATGGGGCCTCAGAGCAGAGAGCCAGCCAGGCATTGTTCCAGGCGTGTCTGACGGTGCTTCTGGACGAGAGAGCTCTGGATCAAGCGCGGAGTCACACGAGACGGTGTCCCTGCGTGGAAGGCCCACCCATCGACCGAAGGCCTGCATCGAATAAAAGGCTGTCCTCCCATGAGGAAGGGCGGCTCCGCCTGCCCACTGCCTGGACCCGGGACACCCGCCTTCCTGCTGCCATCAGACTGGGACTGCACACCTGCTCTCTGGGTCTTCAGCTCACTGACAGTGCAGCTGGGGACCTGCAGGTCTCCACGCTCACCTGTGCCAGTTCCTCCAATAAGTCTCTCAAGACACACACACACGTGTACATGTTCACACACAGGAACACACACACGCGCACACACATGCACAGAGAAGTCTAGATCTTTGCAGAGCCCTCGCTGAAACAGAGGCCCCCTGGACATGGCATCATGCCTTCTTTGACCACCGTCCCTCTCCTGCGCGCCCCCCTCCACCTCCCCATCTCCGCCCCCTCATGTCTGCATTCTCCTGCCCCTCTGCCCCATGGTCTGGTGTCTGCAGGACATGGGGGGCACCTGAGCGCAGGGAGGAGCCCTGCGTGGTGTTGGACGCATTAGATGCGCTGCCGAATCTGGAGAGACGACAGGGGCAAAGGGCCCTCTGGGCTGTGGGGTCCTGCTGAGAAGGAAAGGCCCTGCAGAGGGCAGCGGGCTGGCTCTGGGCCTGCGCAGGGCCTGTGAGAACAGGTGCCATAAGAACGCGCCACAGCAAGGCCCAGGCAGACACAGGCCCGGCTGGCGCTCCCTCCCGGCAGTCGCGACCAAAAGCGCAAGCGGGAACCCAAAGCAGAAGTGGTTTCGCTCATGCCGGGTACTCTGGATGCAAAGCGCACTCGCTCGTCCTGTCTGTTACATTTTTGAAGCATGAAATTTATCGCTCAAGCAAGAGAATATCATTAAAGGTTAATTATGAGAAACTTAAAGGTTATTTTTGCATATCTCACCTCTTGGACAAAAGCCGCTCCCTCATTACCATGTTAGAATATAAATTAATCTGTAAAGCACTGAAAATGCCACAAACTCCTTAACTTTATTATGATGTTAAATACCATGAATAAAGCCTGCTGCCCGACCTGTCTGTGGTGGGAGGTCTCCATCCTCTCTGGACTCCTGGATGCTCTGACCTGATGCCCTAGGGCCCCAAATCCTTTTCTCTGGGCCCAGGACCCGGGTCAGGGGTCGAGGCCCACACCCCTCAACCTGCGGCCGTCCCGTTCTAGCACGAGGCCAAGGGCACGCGCAGTCCCGGCGGCCCCTCGGCCAGTCACAGGCCTCTGGCCCCAGGAGCCCTCGGTCCCGGGCCTTCCCTTGATCCTGCCCGACTGTGCTGCTGACAGAAAAGGATGAGTCCAGCCTTAATAAAGTGAGACTGAGTTTCACTGAATAATTTATCTGCACACACTGCATTTCACAAAGTTGCTGCTTATCTTGCTGATGTCACAATTTCCTGGGGTGAGCTGGGGACCCAGTGGCAGGACTGGGAGAGACGGGGCCAATGCAACCAAAACAGGGACATGAGGCTGCCTGGGAAGGCGTCCACCGATGAGCCAAGGCAGAGGAACAGGCAAAGTTTCCAGCACGTTCCGCAAGAATGTGAGGGGCTCAGAGCACAGCACCCACTCTGGGGAAGAGGTTCTGGCCGGGGGGGACACAGGCGGAGGCCCCGTGGAGAAGCACCTCCTCCCAGTCCTCCACAGACCACCCACAGAGGGGCATTACTAGAGTTTTCTAGAAGTATCTTGAGAGGCACGCAGTAAAGGTCAGTCCATGCCGTGAAGGGACACAGTTCCGTGTCCTGAAAGTCAGAGCCTGGGTTTGCATGAAGCCAGGGTGGGAGACAGCCTGTGTGGTCCATCCTAGAGAAAACGCACGGGCTCCTGGAGCCAACAACAGCCCACGCAGCCGCACACCCAACAGAACAAACTGGGGCTCCCACGCAAAGAAGGACCCCTGCCTGGCGGAAAACCAGCTCCTGCCCCTCACAGCTCCTGCACCGTCTGTGGATGGCTCTCCCACACATCATCACTCTAATCTGCCAACAGCCCCAGGAACCCGTTTTACAGGAAAACACCAAACTGAAACCTGGGCTCAGAGACAGGAAGCAACGTGCCGGGCGTCCCAACCTGGCCTCTTAGGTCACAGAGGGGAGAAGTCAGGTCTGTCGTCTCCCAAGCCCACACTCTTAAAAATACATGAGACAGCCTGCCTGGGGATCCTCGGAGCTTTCCTTCCTGGTAGAACATTCCATGAGACCAGGACAACGAAACCAGGGCAGTGGGAGACCGAATCAGGCTCCTCAAAGAGGCCCCCACGCCACGTCTGGAGGCTGCGGCTGTTAGGTGACATGGGAAAGGGAGTTAAGGTTGCAGGTGGAATTAAATGGCTAATTGGCTGACTTTCACAGAGAGATGACCCTGGATGACCAGGTGGGCCCACTGCAGTCAGAGGGCCTTTAAAAGAGGAAGACAGAGGTGGCAGACGGGACACAGGATGCCATGTGCTATGTGCCTGGCTCTGAAGGGCCCACGAGCCAGGAGGCAGGCACCTCCAGCAGATGGAAGTAGTAAGGATACAGACCCCTGGAGCATCCAGAAGGAACGCAGCTCCGATGACGGACACTTGACTTTAGCCTGTGAGCCCCGGCTCGCACATGTGACCGAGAACTAAAGAAGCACGGGTGCGCTACTGTAAGTCGCAGCTGGTGGCAACAGAACTAGAGACAACGGAAAACCACGCACGTGGCAGGGGCGCGTGTGGGGACAGGCGTCACCAGGAAGGTGCTGGGGTCGCTTTCTGCTGCTTCAAGAAGGGGACCAACCCAAAGGGGACAGGGACATGCCCGGGGATACCGCCATCCTCTGCGATCAAGGAGAAGCCACCGCCTGAAAAGGCAGCGCCACCCTCCTAAGAGCCCAGACAGCTGCCCAAGTGAGCAGCCACCACTTGAGGACCTGACTGCTGTCCAAGGTGCTGATTAAATATACCAGAGGCCCCACTCACCCCGGCAGTGCATGAACCGTGCAAGGCGGACACCTGAATGAAGGCCCAGAAGGCAGGGAGCCAAACTGGGTCAGGCTGGCCCAGCTTGTGGAGCAATTCAGCTATCGGGTCATTTTCAAACAACGGGAACGGGCCCTTGAAAGGGTTAATAATTGGCGGTTCCTCTCTCCTGAGGCAGCAGGGCTAAAGCACATTGCAAATCAATGTCTATCAAACTGCCTCTGAACATCCCAGCCCTTCAGGAAAAGAAAGCTTCATAAAGAGGGGGACAGGAGACAAAGAAAATTCCAAAGGTGTGGGATCAGGTTACGAGGTCCAGAAAATGTGCTCCCTCCTGTTAACAGAGGTCCCCGCAGCCAGGAAGCCAGGGCCTGGGTGGCATCAAGAGCTTGCAAGCGAATGAAGCCACATCTGGAGCCCAGGAACAGTTCCAAGATGGAACAGAATGAATCACTTGAAGATCAGATCCATGAATGAAAAACACCTCTGGCGCCACCACTCCTTTCCAGAAGGACCGACGTGGCCTCCCGGGCTCAGGGGCAGAGGATCAAGGGGACCCCAGCTGTCCCAGGAGCTGGACAGAAAGCATCCAGGTCACATTCCACCCACAAGGGCTCCAGACCCCCTGGGCTCCCCACCGGTGTCCCCAAACCCCCCTCCTGGAGCCTGGGTGCTGGTGAGAGGGAAGGACAGGGCCACAGAGTGCCATCTGCGAAGCGCTCACTTTCTCTCGTTCCTACTGTGACATCTTGGGTAGCGGTCTGAGGTGCCACGACCGCAGATGTCCCTTTACAGACTGCCTGGTGGGGCCAGGCGATGAGACCGTCTGAAACAGTGCTGTGTGAGGAGGTGTCCGAGGCTGCATCCACCTCACAGGAAAACCGATTCGTGATGACTGACCCTGGCCACCAGCCGACCACCGGCCACCGGAGTCACACAGCCATCAGAGGAAAAGGGAAACTGAGTCTCAGAGAGCAGAAGCGCCGTCCATGAGCACGCAGGGCGAGTGAGACCACAATGCGCTTCCCCATTACTTCTGCTCCTAACGTTACCTCCTAACTGGTACCGAACCCAGCTACCTTTCCTGTCAGCACCCGGGGGAACCTCCTTGCCTCCTGGACCCACACGCCCAAGCAGTCCCCTCCCCAGCCCTCCTGAACCAGCGTCTCTGCAGACACAGAAGTCAGCACCCACAACTTCGGAGTCCCAAGTGATTCTTGGGTCTGACTCCCACTCCCGTGCTGTCCTGCCAGCTGATCTGATGAAGGAAGCCGATGTCCTCTGCCGGGAGGAACTGAACTCTCGAAAGCCACGCGCGAGCCTGGGGTGGGTCCCGCCCCACTCAAGGCCACAGATGGCACAGGGCAGCAGCCCCACTGGAGGCCTGGAGGCAGAGCCGTCAGATTCCCGACCCACAGCAACAGGATGTGATAAATGTCTGCTCTTTTCAAGCCACTGAACTGCGTGGCAACGTGTTACATGGCAATGGTAACTAACAGTGATCGATGCCCATTTTAGGGGGAATACATAAGCGAGCTGGGGACTCTGAGCTGGTAACCTTCTCTCTGACAACCACCCATTCAAATAGCTCTTTTCCACTGAGTGTTGGACCATAAATTCCTACAGCTCTGCTGCCCTTTCCTCCCCGAAACCTGTCTATCCCAAGGATGGAGGATCGAGGATCGCTGGCTGTGGCTAGTAGCTGAGAAAGACCGAGACTTCATTCTGTAGGACCACAGACATCCTGCAGAACAGGCCTGGCCAGCCCGACCAGCTCCAGGAGGGCTCCTGGTGCGACCATGAGGATAAACACAGGCCGACAGCAGGTCCTAAGCGCCCACAAGCTTCACCCATCGGCTCACAAGAGCAGGTGCTATTACCACTCCCACCAGACAGATGAGGAGACCGAGTGTGTGGCAGGACTAGGGGTCACATTCGGAGTCTGGCTCAAGACTGCGGCACACTTCGGGGTGAACCCCCCTGGTCGACAGCAGGGGTTCTCTCCCTCCATGTCACTGACACTGGGGCTCACAGTTCCTGGGTGCAAGGGGCTGCTCCTGCCTGTGGGGTGCTTACCAGCAGCACTGGCCTTCACCCAAGGGACACCAACAGCTTCTCCAGACATTGTCAAATGTCCTGTGCTGCAGCAGGGCCCCCGAGGCACCAGTGGTGAAGCACAGCTCTCCAGTACAGGGAAGCCAGTATGAGCCCGGGGGCCCCAGAGCGACCCCACCGAGGATTCCACCCACAGTCGGGCGAGCTGAGCACGTGCAGGAAGGCAGAGGCTTTCCAGTGAGATCTAGGTTTGAGCCCTGGCTCGAGCCGGCCTCCAACCTCCCTGTGCCCACGTGCTCAGTACAAGGGCACTGACCATACCCCCAGGGCAGCCCTTCTGCAGGGCAAACAGCCAGCCCGCCAGGTGCCCTCAAAGCAGGCATGATGGGCGCCCTCCTCCAGGAGCCGCTGCTGCCTGGCGCACCTGAACCTAGCACTTGCCTCTCCTGCCAAGGTCGCTGTCCTGCCCCAGAGCCGTATCTTCCTGCGCCCCTGCGATTCCAGAGAAACGTCCAAGCGCCGACCTCCAGTCCCCAGCGGGGCGCACCACGCCCCGGAGAGTTCGGGGTTTTCTGACTGAAATGCAGCTGAGCCAGCATTGCTGTGCTGTCTTTCCCAATGAAATCAATCGAATGCCATCAATCTTGGCCCCGCTGTACATGTCTCCTTCAGCTCTGCACAAGCCGAGCATGCACACAGCTCCACGCTGCACCGTCTGGGAATTACTCTCCAGTTGTCACCAACGTGCGTGGCTTGTCTCTGCATCTGGGTTAGGGGCCATGTTGGCCACTAGAACGAACCTGTGCTCACAGCAGGCAGCCGGGAAGGCAGGCTGACGACAGCAAGGCATGGTGGGCTTGCATATCAATGTCCACTATCCCCGATAAGAGCCGTCCTGGGGACCCACGCCTCCCAGAGGCAGCGCTTGGTCTGCACATCTATGATAAGATCTCCTCCACGTTAACGAGACCGCATCCCCCAGATCAGCCGGGGGCCCCCCTGACTCGCCACCAGAAAACCGAGGGATTAAGCTGCTGGAAGTCACTTTGCAAGCCAATTAGGGATCATTTAGGAGCGCGTGTTCCTGAGACACGACATCCAGCGCTCCCCCTGCAAGGAAGGCTTTCCGAGGACTGCTTCTCCGGAGCAAACAAGTCTAGCTGGAAAATTATAATGAACACTTGGCGGTGCCGAGAAAACTGCCCCGCAGAGTTATAAATACTCCCAGGTGCCCCACTACTCAAGAGTGGTTAAAAAATTATTTTAAAGTGGTAAGAAACGGAAGTTGGGAAAAAGCAAACCTGAGTCAGGAAGACCTGGGCGCTTGTCCCAACTTCTGTGGCCAATAGCCGAGTGACCTGACGTGACCTCCAAGACTCAGTTTCCTCATCCTTGAGCAGAGGAAGTGGCTGAATGCGAGAAAGGCTATGTTTGACGCATCCTCAGAGCTCTCCGTCTCTGCCCAGCTCTCCTCCTCCTCCTTCTCTTCTCTCTTCCTCTCCTCCTCTTCCTCCTTCTTCTCTCTCTTCCTTCTCCTCTTCCTCTTCCTCTTCCTCCTCCTCCTTCTCCTTCTTCCTCTTCCTCCTTCTCTCTCTCTTCATTCTCCTCTTCCTCCTCCTCTTCCTCCTCCTCTTCCTCCTCCTTCTTCTCTCTCTTCTTCCTCCTTCTTCTCCTCCTCTTCCTCCTCCTCCTCCTTCTTCTTCCCCCTCCTATTTTTCTTATCTTTCTACCCCCTCCTCCTCCTCCTCTTTTTCTTATCTTTCTTTCCCCTCTGCCTCTCTCTCGCCCTCCATCCTCCTCTTTTTCTTGTCTTGCCCCCCTTCTCTCCACACACCGCTCTCTGCCTCAGTATCCCATAGGCGTGGCTCACTTTGCAGGGCTGTTCTGAGTCTGGAGAACCCAGACTTAAAGGGACTTTAAGTTACAACAGCGAATGAAGGACTAAGAACCTTGGCAACTCGTCTGTGGGCATGCTCTCAGTCGCTTTACAAATTAGCATAAAAGAAATCAGATGTCTAGAAAACACATGTGAAAATGGGAACCATTGTTAACCCTTGGCCGAGAGCACTAGTAGATAGGAAATCACAGCACGCACCTCCTAAAACTCCAGGGGGAAAAGCCAGTTATTTTCAAATCGACTTGGAGGCCCAGGCATTTGTCTTCCTTTTCCCGAGATCTGTGCACTCGTTGTGTGTGGTTCGGGCTAATACGAAATCGTGTCGCTGTTCTTGAACAAGCCCCTGTCGGCTGCGGGCAGGTAAGGCCCCAGACCCATGCTGCGTGGCCCCCGTGTGGCCCGGCGCACTCGGGAGCTGGGAGTGCATGAGAGAAATCCCCGCAGACTCGTGCATGCCTCTAACGGCGCCGTTTCTTCTGTGAATTCAGACGCCGATTCCAGATGATGAAGTTCTTGCTTTCTGGCAGGGGGTAAACTCACAAAGCAATGACCTTAACTTAGTAAATTAATTCCAAAGCACAATTGTTTTCAATCTTCATTTAAAATCAGCCTTCGTTAATCTAGATTTAATGACATAGGAAATGGAAATTCCCTTAATAAAATAAGTTATGAATATTTATTGTCCCGTTTTACCTGAAAATTGAATAATTCATCAATTAACTTTACTATTAATTATTTAAAGCAAAATTAATAAACTGCAGAACTCATGGATCCCTGCGAACCCTACGGCATGGGGTAAGGAAACAAAGCCCAGGAGACATGGCGTAAGGACAGTTCATTCCAGACCAGTGTCACTGGGGTCTGCGTAGTAAAGGGTGGAATTTTTCTACAAGAAGCAGAAGCCAACCACTTATTCATAAAGTGAAGGGAGAGATTTTTTTCTCACCTTGGAATTCTGTACTGAAGCCAAAAAAGATCTCAGAGTTTGGCAATTTTTGCAAGAAAATATTTCTCCCCTGCGTTCTCTCTGTCATCCATCACACCAGCGTCGTCAATATTTTTCTAGCACATAGACGAGCTGTGATGTGAAGTTATCACAGCCTGCAAAGCCCCTCGTCCCTGGGACCACACGCCCCTGCCCCGAAGCCTCGGTTTGGGGAGGAGGGACTGCGTGCCACTGAGCACCATGGTGCAAGGACACAGGGCTCCTGCCCCACCAGCTGCAGGCACTGCGACGTCTGCCTTGCGTCCCAGGCCCCACGGCTCCTCACAGGTCATGGCAGTGTGCGCTTGTTTCTGTGTCTGCTCCCCCTCACGCTGCGGCACAGCCACGCACAGTCACACAGGCACACACAACATACACACTCCCGCGTGCCACAAACACACACATCCATTCACAAGGCGAATGGATGCACACACACAGGTCACACAGAACACTCGCATGGGCACACATTTGCACACAGACTCACACACTCATGCTCACACTCACATGCACACGTACACACACCGCATTCACACATGCATATATATCCTCACACAGCACACTCACACCACATACAGACATTCACACTCATCCTTCACACCCCTGTCCAAAGCTGGACCGCCCTGCCCACTGGAGGGCAGCGTCCCTGTCCAGTCAGAGCCTCTGTAAGCGGGCGCACCGCTGCACCCAAAGGCCAGAGCGCGGCCTGGAACTCCCTCCCAAGTGATCCGAAAGTACTCCTGAAATGTACAAGACGGAGACGACCAGCAACAATGTGAGGTGACAATGCGGCATCGTCGGGTCAGGAATAAAAGGGCTCACACGTGGCCCACGGGGAGGGGACATCTACTGATCTAATGGCCCGTGTCAGAGCAGCTCTCAGAAGGGCAGACCCGCTTCATTCTCCCGAGCCCATAACCGTGAAGGCAGGAGAAGGTGGCACGTTGTACGGACGCATGTGTGTTCCCTGTGTGGGGGACATGCGCACGGCACTCTCCTGGTGGGGTAAACACACCCACCTCTCAACACACAGCACAGGTTTCTTCTTTGCCTCATGCCATCTCTTTCTCTACAGCTTCCCCATCACCATGGCCGTGGGCTGAGCTCCCCGGACCCTGGTCGGGCACGGCTGCCCCTCACACCCTGACCCAGCCCCCACACTGAGCCGAGAGCCCCGATATGTGGCTCTGATCCCTGCAGGCCATGCCGGGGGCCACAGGGCAGTGTGGGGGCCTAGAGCACTCTTCTTACAGAAGAGAAGGATGACAAGGGCAGGAGGGGGTGGGGTGGGGTTTGTACGTGCTCTGTGTGTGCATGTGTGTGTGCATGTGTGTGCATATGTGTTGTGTGATGTGTGTCTCTGTGTGCACATGTGTAGTGTTGTGTGTGCATATGCATCTGTGTGCATGTGTGTCTGTGTGCATGTGTGCATATGTGTAGTGTATGTCTATGTTGCATGCATGTGTGCATGTCTGTACATGTGTGTCTTGCATGTGTGTACACTGTGGGTGCACATTGTCTTGCATGTGCATGTGTGTCTTGTATGTGTTGTGTGCATGTGTGTTGTGTGTACATGTGTTGCATGTGTGTGGTGTGTGCATTGTGCATGTGTGTGCATGTGCGTGTCTTCGTGCATGTATTGTGTGAGTGTGTGTGTATGTGTGTGGCTGGGTTTGTATTTCCCTGTGTCGTGTGTTCATGTGTGTGCAGTGTGTGGCATGTGCCTGGACAATGCGTGCACCTGTGTGTGTGTGTGTGTGTGTAAACACACTACACAGAGAAAAACTGGCATGGGCGATGGGGCGTGCGACAGCACTGGAGAAGCAGAAAGGCTTTCTTCCTTTGTTTTTGGTTTATTTTGAAATTGTTTTAAAGACCCATAATAAGGACCGTGGGAAATCTAAGAATAGCAAAGACGGTCATACCTCCCGGGCAGGCTGAGAACAGCGGGAGAAGCTCAGCCCACAACTCCCAGCCCGCTTGGGAGTCACTCACGACAAGAGAATTATGAACAGCAGGAGCGGTCTGTTCTGAGGCGCCGCTTCGCACCTTGCCGGGCCAGGGCCAGGGCAGCTCCTCCCTGCAGCCACGGCCGCGCGCTAGATCAGAAGGGCCAGAGGACACACCGCCGCTGCCAGCCCAGGAGCGGGGGCCAGGGCGCGACGGACAGGCGGGTGGGTGGCAGATGGGAGCAAGGTCACAGCCGCGCACAAGTGGGTACGGCCTTCCCACGGGGTGGGGGCGCAAGCTGTCCGTGAGCTGTGTCCTTCTCAGCGGCACCCGCCCGGGTGCTGCCCTCGGTGGGCACTCCGCAGCTGGGAGCCGCCACGGCCCCGCCTGTGCCTCAGACGCCCTGACGAGAAAACTGCCACGAGGTGTGTGTGCACCCAAGACACACTCAGAGCCAGGACGACGAAGGCACTGAGGTGCTGTCAGGGGACAAGCCTGGCGCTCTGAATGGCCCTGGCACCCCGATGACTCCCAAGGCTGTCACGAGAGGCCACGTCACACCCCGACTGCCAGCAGCAAGGGCGGTGCGTGGAAGCAGACAGACGGGGCAGCGCCGAGGGCGTGGACCAGCCGGGCTGCATCCCTGCACACACGCACCTCCCACGCTGCATCCACGCCTGGGGTGCACCCTTGCACATTGCTTCTTTGCACACTGCATCATTATACTGTGTCCTTGCACACTGCTTTCTTGTACACCCCATTCTTACACCATGTGCATCCTTGCACTCAAGGAGTCTGACCATCTCAGCAGCAAGTCTTCTTGAGACCTGAGCAGTAAAGCACTCAGAAGCCTCAGAAGTTCATTAGGAGGCCTTTTCCCCTGAAAAAAAGACAGGAAAACTCAAAAGGGCTGAACTAGCCAGTCAGACGGAATGAAAGCATGAGAATGGAAAAGAGGCTAAGGAAACAGAGCGGCCATGAGGAAGGCAGGCCACCCGTCAACATGGGGAACCGAGTGTGGAGCCTCCGGCCCGATGACAGTGAAGGGATGAAAACCAGCGTCACCCGCAAGGACAGAGAAAGGGGCACAGACAACAGTCAGAGGCACTGGCATGCCCCAGAGAGCTGGGACACAGAGGTGGGGTAATAATTGATGAAACAACAGAGAAAAAACTGAAACCTGCATGCCCTCATGGGGACACTAGGAATAGCAAACCAGTTCACCTCCAGCAGCCCAGAAATGGGGGACTGCTGATCAGGACTCAGAGAAGCAGGGGTTAGGAATGTGTGTGTGCAGGCCTGCATAGGGAGCAGTCAGCCCTTCCCACAGCCCAACGTCCACCCCAAGCAGCCCGGCAAGCTCCGGGCCTCTGCCCCACTGGAGACAGATGTGTGTGCACTGGAGGAAGGGCCCACAAAGACTCTGCCTGGGGACCGCACCGGCCTAGATCAGACATCACAGGGGAAGGCTGAAATCTTCAGCCCCGTCCCAGCCTGGTTCCCAGACCTGACCCCAAGCACCTGAATGGCCTGGCAGCTCATGGCCAGTCCCTCTCTCGAGGGACGGTCAAGAGATGCTGAATTCCCAACTCCCCCCAGCAAAAGGCAGTTAACACTTCTTCAAGGAGGACTTGCCCAGGGAAGGACAATAGGGCGGGAAGGCAGCAGAAGGAGAGAACTAAATCCTCATTTACATCCAAGAGTTCAAAGATAACATCTACATTTGACAAATCAAGAGGAAGCAGAATAAATATATTTATAAATCTGGAGGCAAATATTAGAACTGAAAGAATTGTAAGTGGCCACCCTTGGGAAATAGGAATGAGCCGCTGGGCAGAGGCCTGCTGCTTTTTCCTACAAGCCTTCTAGGAGCGTTTAACTTCTTATTAAACTACGTCCCTGTCTGTTTGGGATAAAAATAAAAATAACAAAAAGAGTAAAGGCAGGAGCCAGAAGCTTGCAGCTGTCCGATCCTGAGGGAATGGAGACTCAGACACGTGTGCCTTCCTCTCGGTCCTCCCAGGGAGGAGCTGGGGTCTTGAAAGAGGAGGGACATGATGGAAGCTGGCGGTGCCATTTCAGCAATGGGCAGAGGACACATGAGCCCCTCTCATCCTCTGATCACAAACCCCACGTGTGACAAACTACCCCAGTCCACCTGCAAAAAGGGAAAGCCACAGACAGGTTCCCTGCTATAGTGGCCTGACAGCCTGGCCCTGCTCCCAGGCCCCGCACACTGGCCCCGGCAGCACGAGGGGGCGGGTGAGGGGGCCGCACCGCCTGACACGACATCCGTGATTCCAGATAATGAACTGGAATCTGGGGCAGACCCACTTCGAAGTGGAGGCTAGGGATTTCCCCGCCACCGTGGAGACACCAGCCACATTCGCAGGATCCAGGTCACAGCTCATTTCCCGCCTGGTCGGGAAATGCATGAGAGTTCCAGCCCCAGACAGAGGCCGTCCTGGCTGGAAAATCCTGAGCCAGCAGACACCCCAGGACACCTCTCATGCTGCATTTGCTCCTTGGTTAATGATGATGGTTTGGACTTGGTCAAGGATTTGCTCAATGCATTAGGCAAATGCTGAAATGGATGTAACATGATACGTCATTATGTTAATTTGATAGCGGGGGCCCCCAATCCAGCATCACGCAAAGGTCACCACATTGAAATGATTACTGACCTAGATTATTTTCTCTGGCTGTTCTGAAGAACAAGTTCCCTGAAATGATCTAGTATGAGGCCGACCTTCCAAACTCTGGCCCCCAAGGGAACCTGACATGCACACGGACACAGACACACCCCACGCACACCTGTGGAACACATACACGCCACACACACATGCACACGCACGTGCACATGGGTGCCTCTGCGATGCACGTGTGTGCGGGCAGACCTGCATGTGTGTACATTACACATGTGTGCAGAGCACGTGTGTGGATAAGCGTGCATTCCTGCATGGTTCTCGTTCCACACGCAGGCTGCATGTGTGTGTGCTCACAGACACGTGCATGCGCCACACACACAGGTGAGCACTGCACCTGCACACAGACCCACAGGCGCGCGCACGCGCACCCCACGTGCACACACCACACACACACCTATATGAGCACGCACACATGCACAGTGCTCCCCCGTGGCCACACAGCCACACATGCTCAGCCCAACACGCACAGGTGCGCACACGCAGCCAATCCCACCCGCCTGCTCTGCCCAGCCGGACAGAGGGGCCAACGAACAGCCAGCGAACCTTCTTTTCGTTGCCCTAAAACATACGTGACTTGACATTTACCACCTTAGCCACTTCGCGTGGACTATTCAGTGTCACTAAGAACATTCACTTCGTGCAAACCATCGTGGACACTCGTCACCAGAATCTCTTCTTCTTGCCAAACTGCATCTCCATCCCCAGGCCCCAGCAGGACATGGCCCTCACTCTGTCTCTGTGATGTGCCTCGTCCAGGTCCCTCATGGCAGTGGACCACACAGTTTTGTCCTGTGTCAGCTTCTGTCACTCAGCAAGTCCTCAAGGGACATCCAGCCATGTCACACCCTCCTTCCTTTCCATTCTGGGGACTTGGCATCATCCAAATAGTGTTTGGTCTTCCTCAGTCCCTGGGGCAGCCTTTCCTGGAACAGGGCCCCATCAGAGAATTCCTATCACTGCCCAAAGAGCAGGCGTGGGGAGGTGGCCAACGGGCACACCGTGTGACAGGTCACACCTACAGAGAGGCTGGCAAAAACAGACCAGCTGCACAGGAACCATCCCGGGACCCCTCGCTGGACGTTCGGGGCAGAGCCGTCTGCCCCCACTGGGCCCACTGCCCCTGTCCAGCTGTGCTGGGACCTGCCGGCGACTCTGTGCTGGTGCCCACGTCAACGCTTGCATGGGTCAGAGATGGAGAGATGGTGACGGCCATGGGGAGTGTGCCTCTCATGGGGAGGCGACATCCTCCTCCACGAAGCTGTCGAGGACTGGCCATAAAGCCGGGTGCTGTGCTATCCCGGGGAGGCGGCGGCTCCCTGTCAGGGGTTTGGGGAGCACTTCCCGGCAGAGGCACAGCTGTTGGAAGGACAGACGGAGGGGACAGACCAGGCAGGACGTGGGCCAGGCAAGGGGAGGCCACGAACAGTGACAGCAGAGTAGGGGCCAGGGAGGCGTGTCCCTGTACCACAGTCAAGGAAAGAACAGAGAAAGGTAGGTCGAGGCTGAAGATGACCTCGAAAACAAGCCCATCAACATCAGCTACGGGGTTTACGGGGTTTCCGGGTTTTCAAGCAGACGGACAGCACACAAAAGGGGGGCTGCGGAGAAACCAGTGGGAGGAAGCTTGGTGATGGACATGCAGGCACGTGGGGCTGGATGATGTCCAGTTGGGGACAAAAGAGAAGGAGGAGCCACCAGGGACCCGAGAGTTGTGCCCTGGTGTCCAAATGCAGTGACTCTCTGGAGATCGAGGGTCAGACGAGAACCAAGAGGGAAGAGTCCTGCTTGAGACACACGGGCGGGTTGGCCTAGAAGTGTCCTGGAGAGGCATCGGCCTGACCCCAGAGTTCTGGGGCCCGCTTCCGGGGGTCCAGGAGGGAAGCCAGTTGGACAAGCAGAGGACCCGAGACGTGGAGTCCACCGCCTGCCCCAGCCCCAGGGGAGAAAGACCCGAACGGAAGGGACTGCCCTCCATCGACACAGCTGTCACTGCTTACTGACCAGGAGCACTTGGCATTTTTAGGGGCACCTGTTCCCAGACCTGCAGTGCCTCGGTGTTAAGATGCTATCTGTATAAATCTAATTAATCAATTTGATAATTAGTAGCATTTTACAGCCTCTTTCTGACTGGTTGCCCAGGATTCTTGGAGGAGAGAGCTTTCAGTTCCATCATGAGTGTGACATGTCCCCAGCTTCCCAGGAAGGCGCACATGCGTGTGCCGGGGCGAAGGAAGTGACGATGCCTAAGGTGCAGCCTCAGTCTGTGCTCTCTGTCCCGCTCTCTGCTGCCCTGTGGGCGGACCCGTGAGCTCACAGCAGGGGAGGCACTGCCTGGCGCCGCGGCCTGGACCCCGAATCCACGGAGATGGGAGCGGAGGAAATGTGGGCTGCTCTGTGGGCCGCCAGCACATCCCCACACCCACTCTGCCACCCGAGCAGAGGAGAGACAGAGGCACGGGCTGGGAGCTCCGCAGCCAGAGTCCCAGGGTTGGAATTCCAGCCCTCGCGCTGCTGTGCAGCCTGGGGCAGACAAGCGCCCGGTCTGCACCCCGCTATGTGCAAGCGCCTTGACCCGGGGAGGGGCACAGACCAAACGACCAGCGGGCCCAGGACTGCCCTCTGCCGTCACCATCCCACTCACTCCGCGTTCATCTCACAAATCCCATCCAGTGCTGC
This sequence comes from Solenodon paradoxus, assembly GCA_004363575.1. Taxonomy (NCBI): domain Eukaryota; kingdom Metazoa; phylum Chordata; class Mammalia; order Eulipotyphla; family Solenodontidae; genus Solenodon; species Solenodon paradoxus. Next base: position 46,229 of record RJWH01006704.1, read on the forward strand.
CCCTTGTCCCATACGCTCTGGGTCCTGGGCCGCCCCACGAAGGAACCGGGCCCCCATCCTGCCTTCTCCTGCCCCTTTCACTCCGGGGAGAAGAGCTCAGCTGGTGAGCCGATTACTTACACACTCAACCAGTGACATGCACAGCGCGTCAGAGGACAATAAGCTCTTTGGAGAAGCGCCGAACAGTGCGAGCGAGAAAGGGGCCCAGCCAGCTGGGAGGGTGTCGGGGTGTCAGGGTGTCAGTGTGAACGGCGTGCGTGGGGAACACCTCCCGGAGCAAGTGATGACATATCAAGGCCGCAAGGAGGGGCTGAAAGAACATTCCGGACAGAGGGAGGAAGCTCTAAATACCCAGACTCTAAATGCACCTGAGTGGGGGTGTGGGCTCCCCTGGGCTCTCCCGGTGGCATCACTGCAGTGCTGAGCACACAGCAGGTGTCAAGTGAAGACACCCGAAGGGCGAGTCTTCAGAGCGCCAGTTCCAGGCGGCCGCGGTGCTGAGGAGGCAGGCAAGCCGGCCGCTGGGGCAGCAGTACTCGGGCGCACACCTCGTCACACGCACGCAGGTGAGCGTCCCGGGGCATCCTCTGTGGCTGGGCAGCACCCGGGCACGGGCGTGTTTACAGACCGCCGGCCACCGGCCGCAGAGAGGGCCCCTCGGCAGCGCCTGCCCCAACATCTATATGTGAACTGATTACAACAATTAATTTAATAGGGATTCCTCCACACAAACAATGTATCATTTTATTAGGAAACTCTATAAATGTCAGTGGTGCAATTCATTTTTATTAATTTTCTAAAATGAAATTAGCAGTGGCGGCGGTGGCGGCGGCAACCAGACGTTGTATTGCCTTCTCACTCAGCACAGTGTTGGTGCCATTAATTCCTTAATACCAGGAGGCCGCTTTGTATGAACTCAGCAGTTAACTACACCAATTAATTTCAATATGAGCGATGCGGGGCGGGGGTGTCCAAACTCAACAACTAATTTAGGAAGGTCCTTGAACGGACACAGCAACTTCTCCTCCTCCTGGGACGAGAAGCTTTCAAGTGTAAACGCAGAGTGGATGTTATAAGACTAACAGGAAGCCTCTGTCTTCGCCCGCTGCCTTTAGGAAAGAAATCCGTCCTTCCAAAGCCGAGCGGAGGCTGGCAGAGGCCTCCCGAAGTCGCCGCCTCCGCAGGCCGGGGGCTGACTGCCCCTCACTGCACGTGCCCACACCTCAGCACAGACTCTCACAACACGCGAGGCGAGGCGGCAAGTGGGGCGAGCTCTGCGATGAGCCTGCGAGGACAGAACACGCGGGCTAACACGGCGTCTTCACGTCGCGCTGCTGAAGGGCAGGGCCGGGACTCACTCCCGAATCTGTCCGATATCTGAAACCTACATCCCTTCCTGTCCGCCATGCCCGCCCCTCAAGCTTGGCGATGGGACCACTATGGCTCTATTTATATCCCCTCAAAGTCAAGTGAGTCAAGCGTGACCGTGAGTGACATTCACGTCTCAACTGACACCTGGATTCTGAGGCAACGTCCCCGCTGGACACGCTCTCGGTAGGGCAGCCGAGGCCCCGCACGTGTCTGCACATCTGAAGTCAGAAGTCTGGCCTGGCTCGTGCCAGGGCTCTCCGCCCCATGCAAAGAGAAGCTTTCCTTCCACTGAGATTCTAGGAGGGCATCGCCAAGGAGTGAGTGGCACTTGGCAGGGCTGGAGCCGAGGCAGAAATCAGGCCTCCCCTGCCCACCGCACACTACAGCAGCATTTCCTCATGGGCTGGACTTTGTTAGAAATGACAGAAGCCAGACCTTCGGGACCAGAGTCCCAGGGCGGGGCTCTGTGTGCGTATTTTAGGATCAGACGCCTGCTCAGGGTGGGAAGTGACTTCTCCGGAAGAAGACACCCCAAAAGAGAGAAGAGGTGAGTGTCCATGCTCACCCCCGCAGCTCGGGACACAGCTCTGCTCGCCTAATCGTGGACCCATCCAGCGCGCACTCCCCACACCGCCCACCCACAGTCTAGGGAGCAATGTCCTCCACCCCCATTCTCATGGGAATGGCCCCAGGAATAGCTCTGGCCCATGGACTGTGAGCAGGCATGCCCTGTGGTGACATCTGGGAGGGGAGTCACTGTGTCTGTGTGGAGTGCCCTGTCCTACCTCCAATCTCCTCCCTAGGAACCAGACACCCAGCCAGTGCAGCTCCATCATCCTGGGTCTCAGAACAAAAGACATATGTGTCCTGCAGTCCTGCCGAAGCTGAGTCCACAGCCCCTTCCAAGCCCCCAGGGACCTGTGAGCAGGAGGTTAGTCTGTGGTTTTAAGTCCTGGAGCCAGGAGACTGCTCCTACGCAGCATCATCGCTGTAAAAGCAGACTGACACAAGCCATTTTATTTCAGAGCCAAGGAAATTCAGAGCCCAGAGGGTGAGGCGGGGAGGTCAGCCTGCAGAGGGCGCCGGCCACAGGTCGCCGGCAAGAAGGTGAGGGAAGCTGAGTCCACCTCTACCCTGCTGGGGACCTGATTCTCAGGCACAGTCTTCCTTCCCCCGTGTCCTCTGACTACCTCCCTAACGGGCAATGTCATCAGAAGCCCGCTGAACAGCAGACCCTAAGCCTAGTGAAGTCTTTTTTTAATCACTCCTAGCATGAGTGAACACTTGAGAGGACAAGGCCATCTTTCCTCTGTGGTGCCAAAAGCATGGACAGGTCAAGGTCCAGGTCCCAGGGAGCAGAGGCCATGCCCCATCTCTGGCCCAAGAACAGACCTGGGGCTCTGGGGCTCTGCCCTCCCACAACAGGCTGGATGTCCCACCTCGCAAGCACAAGCCAAGTTGTCCTGTCCACACTGCTCCCCGAGCAGACAGTCCTGGCCCGTCACCGCTAACAGAAAAGTGGTGGTGACTGGAAGAGGGGGTGACATTTTCCCATTGAACCCCAGCCCCACCCCTCTGCACAAAGAGCATCATGTGTCCTGGCGGAGCTTGGCCAGCTGAACCGTCACCAGCACCCTCAACTCCTCAACTCCCAAGCGGTGGGAGCAGCCCCGGGCGTATGGCAGGTGGCACGTTAAAGCCTCGGCTGCACTGTCTCTGACGGGAGGGGCCCTCCTCCCGCCGGCCCAGGACGGCTTGGCTAGTGGTGCAGCTCCACCACGTGGACAGGAATGTGGACAGAGAAGGTCGTTTCCCTTTTACAAAGGAAGCTTCTAGAAGACAAGGAGGCAGGTGGGCACCTTCCCAAACTCCACTTGCCCTGACGTGCCTGCTGCCAAGGGCTCCGAGCCGCTGGCTGACGACCGTCAGACTCTACCTTCCCACCAGGCAGTGGCAGCTGAGCCCCTCTGAGGCCGTCCGATGGCGCCGGCAGCCACAGACGGACGTCACCGAACGTGACCTCAGTGTCCCCAGCTCTACAATGTGGCCCTTTCCACTCGCCCGGGAATGAACTGGCCCCATCAGGGCATCAACAAAACCCCGCCGTGCGCGCGGCCCGTTTTTGAGAGCCGGTGAGATGGCAAGCATTACCTTGTCTTAGGGGACGTGGTTAGCCACTCTTCGTGCTTCTCGAACGTTATTAAATAGGCTGCAATTTCCTGCAACAGAAGAATAAAAAGATAATAACAACAGTTAGCTCACGTTGCATCCCAAGGGGTCAGAGTGTGTGCTGTTTCCCAGAGGAGAACCCATCTCTGCCAGAAAGACACTCAACCTGGTCTCTATTTTGATTTTTTTTTTCCTTAAAGCCCTTTCCATTCAACCTGCTATACAGTAACCATCAAAGACGGGTTTCAAAAGATGGGCAACGACAAAGCCATTTCTCTGTGGGAGGAAAACATCACGCACCATTTCAGATCCTAAATGTCATTACTTTGAAGGAGGGGAAACACATGCCAACGACAGAGCCACTCAAGCAAGGTCATAACTGGAAAGCTTGGTCTGTCTTCTTCTGAAGCCGGACTAATCTTTCATCGTCACGAGAAACAATATAGTCTCAGCTTGCACCCCAACCCCCTGACCAAATCGGGCAACGATTAAGAAGAAAAGAAAAGATAAAGTCATATTTGTGAGAGAAAGAGG
>RJWH01006705.1:0-50287 GCA_004363575.1 Solenodon paradoxus
CTTTTAGAGACAATATTTTTTATGTAGTTTCCAGCATTCATACTGCTTCAAGCTGCATACCAGAAGGGGGGGGGGTTCTAACTATTGCTGTGCTCTTTAAAATTACAAGAGAATTTGGTACTGGAAATGATTTCTGTGTTCTCTCTTAATCTGTAACTCAATGAATTTGGCTTCCAGAAGCTCTTATACTCACACTCTAGATAATTCCACAAAGAGTTTGCTCAGCCCTCAACAAAATTATTTTCTATTGGAGAAAATAATGCTAGTATTTGATGTTCTGATGCTTTCTCATGCCAGTATACTGAAGAATAACCAGCCAATTAAGGGAAAACAGAAGGTCCAATGACTTCCCAGACAGCTAGGGGATAAGAACAGAAAATCTGATTCAGCGGCAACAGAAAAGGAACTGAGGTTTACTTGCAGCTCAGATGTTTATTAATGAAGGGGCTTGGGCAAGTTGATGTCTACAAGACTGAATCCTGTAACCCCATTTTCTGGCTGTAATGAGGAAGATGACAGCTGCTCTTCTGGTCACAGGTGTTGTCATCCCAGAAATATGCTGCACCCTCTCTCCTAAGCTCCTGATGCTATAGCTGGGGTCCAGCACTACCAGACTCCACTTCTGTTTCTTGTACCTGAGCTTGAGGGATGACATTCTTTAAGATTTTGGCATAGTAGGGTCTAAAAACCTGCTGATTGTGATGCATCAAGCTGACAAACTTCCAGCCCAGTTCTGCCAATAGGCTCCCAGGGAAGTCTAGCAGAGACTCCTGCATGCCACGAACCAAACAGCATTTGAGAAACAAACGAATCCGCTGATCTGTGAGCAAGTAAAAACAACAAAAAGGTGAAAATCAAAGAAAATTTAGAAGAAATTCATAATGCCCTTATACACTCTGCTCACCAAAGTTTAACTAAAAGGTGATAATCACTGAACTACCTACTCATTTGGGCAAATCTTATAAATAAGATTTGCTTTATTTTGAAAGAGGGAATGCTATTAAGTTCTAAAATATGCAAGATCAAAATATGGTGAGCTAGTAAGTTTCTGTCTGTTCCTAAGATTATACAGGTCAAAGTGAGACCTTGGTGTACATTTGACCTAACAAGAGGATCCTAGATGTTATATATAAGAAATTCTAAGGATATATATTATAGCCATCATACCAAGTTTAAGCCCACACAACCAAATCAGACTATATTAAGATTCAAAAGTTAGAAGGAAGCTGACCAAAATCACTGCTTCTATTCTAGCATAGAGTATGTCCTATAGCTTATGCAAACATCAATTCCTTAGAAGGAAGTAGGAGCCCACATGGTAACTAATAATATAGAATAGAGAAAGTGTTTCCCACTACAGGTCTTGGACAATAATTAGAGAATAGTTAAGGATGGCTGAGTAGGGTTGGTGGGACAGTATCTCATACCTTTACATTATATATCTTAGTTGAAGATTCACTTTAAAACCATACACTCACTCTTCAAACTGAAAGATATTCCAATGATCATGCTTTTTCATTTTTAAACGATTTGGTAACTGACTTAAAGGATTGATTCTGCTTGTTTATCTTCTACATTCTTGCTACCCCTTACCATCACCACCATGAGGACTCTTACCAATGATGCTATGAACAGAGTTGTCCTTTTTGCCAATGTTCTGGAGTTGGCCTTTAAGAGATGCTATCTTTTTGCTACTCAGAGTAGTCAGCCCGACATCTTTGAGGCATTCATGGATTTCCTGAGACACTTGTTCACTCACCATCAACATAACCTCTTCAGGCCTAAATAATGAATAATAGAAATCAGATTAGCTCTGGCATAGAGACAAAATCCAGAAAACTCCATATAATAGAAGCTGGGTTCACAAAGGGAATTCTAGACTCCCACCACTAGCATGACTCATTGCTACCCTCAAGGTGCCAACTAATTCATACATAAAGTACTAGCAGTCAACATTTCAAAGAAAATAAGATAAATTTGTCAAAGACTCTACTCTAACCTTAGGTCCACTCAGTATACTTTAGTCTCATAATTTTTACTTAAATAATATTTTAAGATACACTTGCGTATTTCCAAAGGTTGTTTTTCTGACTTCACCAATCAAATTGCACTTGTATTTAGGGTCTGGACTTCTAATTCCTCTTTTCAGTTTTAAATTGTGGCATTTTATGTGAACATTGCATGCAGTGAATCATCATTATTATTGACCAACTGATAACTTCTGGATATACATAACACAAATCCAGTGTCACCTATTCAAATATTTAAGTTTATTTTAGCAACATGATAATGAATAATTTGTATTAAACTAGTCTCCACACTGTCCTCTCTGCAATTTTTCTCTATCCCAAGTCTCAGTAGAACTTATTAAAAGATAACAACAGAGTGTAGAGACCTGCCTACCCACCATACATCAAACGAGGAGAGGGAGAAGTAGTATGCCCCACTTTCCCAGTGCCTGCAGAACCTTATTTGTGCCCACATACTGGGGAGTGCAGTGAGACTCCTTCCTGTGGACTGTTGAGGAGGGGAATAAATGTTACACCCTACCAATCCAATACCAACTGACCATGGCCCACTCTCAGGACAGAGAAAGCCTTGACAAAATTCAAATCACACACACACACACACACACACACACACACACACACACACCTACAAATGGCTAAAAGAGGAAAACCAGGGCTTCTAATAGAAGAAAATGAAACACTGAAAGGGACAATCAAACAGATAAAGAATTCAGAATGACAGTTATGAAAAAACAAAACAAAACAATTATCTGAAGAATATACAACTGAATACCCAAAGGCAAATTAAAGATCATAGAAAAGTGATACATTGTAAGGACTACTTCACCAATAAGATAGAAGCTAGAAAGAAAGCCCAAGCAGAACTGCTAAATACTAAAAAGGCAACCAACAAACTGAAAAAAAAAAAACATGGAAAGCTCCATAATCAGGCTCAATATTGCAAAGCAGCGAGTCCCAGAAATTGAAGAAAAATATATGTGATGGTTATGTAAGAGGAAAGAGAAGTTAGACTGTGGAAAAATGAAGAAACCTTACAAGAAATATCAGACATCCTGAGAAGAACAAATACATGGAAAATGAATATGCCTGACTGTGAGAAGGAGAAAGGAGCAGAATTTTTTTTAAAGAAGAAATAGACTTTACCTTACCTGTCACAAAAGTTAAAGATGGAAATCCAAGAAGCTGTAGAATACCCAAACTCCTAAATGTAAAAAACCATCAACACACATCATAGTAAAACTATGAAAAGCCAATGATAAAGAAAAAACACTTTAGAGAGCAAAAGAGAAACATAACCCATATGAGATGAAAAACAAACATAGGTGAAAGGAAAGATTTATGGCAAGTTGTATCAAATAAGTAGGGATGAAAGAAAATCAGAAACTTGAATACTAATATAAGACAAGATAGCCTTCCACTCAAAATAGGTAACAGGAAGCAGTAATGGACACTACATCAAGAGGTAAATTCATCAATAAAATAATAACTGTCATTAATATATATGCTCCCAATGTTGGACTATTCATATATATAAAACAAATACTATCAAATCTAAAAGGAGACATTGACATCAACATAATAATAGTGAGGACTTGAAAACCCCACTTACATAAATAGAAGCTCATCTAGACAGAAAAGCAATGAAGAAATGAAGTCCCTAAATTAAGTAATAGATTATATGAACCTAACAGACATATAAAGAACATTCAACCTTAATAAAATATATTTTACATCTTGTCAAGTGCAGATGGAATGTTCTCAAGGTTTGATCATATCATGGGACACAAAACAAATCCTAGTAAATTTATCAACTTAGTTATAATAGAAAGATTCCTTGTTAACCACAAGAGTGTGAAACTAAAAATGAATCCGAAAAATAAAACTAGACAAACCACAGACATGAAGATTAAACAACATGCATCCAAATAATTCCTGGATAAATGAGGAAATTAAAGACAAAATTAAAATTTATCTGGAAACAAATAAAATGAAAACATGAACTGTGAGAACATGTGGGGCACAACAAAAAAGAGTTCTAAAAGGAAAGTGTAATTACAGTGATACAAGCGAATATCAAAAACCAAAAGACCTCTCACATTAAATATTTAACCACACACCTGAAAGAACTAGGAAAAAGCAGAACAACTGACACGAAAAATCAGTAGAAGGAAAGAAATATTAAAATTTGAAGCCATAAAATTGAAAACAAGACCATCCAAAATTTTAGCAAAACCAACATCTGGCCCTTTGAAAAAATAAACAAAATTGATAGACGTTTAGCCAGACTCATGAAGCAAAAAGGAGACGGAACCCTAATAACAAGAATCAGAAATAAAAGACGGGGGAGGGAAGTAGATGATTCAGAAATACAAAGAATTCTAAAGGATTGACTTTATGCCAAAAATTTTGCCAATCTTGAAGAAATGAGCAGATTTCTAGAAACCATAACCTTTCAAAACTTATACAGGAAGACATAGATAACTTGAACAAACCAATCACAAGACAGACATTGAAGAGGCAATCAAAAATCTCCCAGAGATCAACTTCTGGATGGTAACTCCATAGGAAGCACCTTCAGGTAGCTCCTCATAGACACCGAAAAAAAAACAAACAAAAAAAATCACCAACTTTCCTGAGACAAACACCAAGAAACGACTGTCACTTCCCCTGGAGACAATAGCTGAAGATGAATGGTGAGTGAGGACACCGGGCATGGTTCTCAGCTAAGCCGCAGATTTGGATTTGAAATAGAGCTCGGGTGTCTCCGGATGTATGGTGGGGCAGAGGCTAAGGATTTTGGGACCAGGCAGCGAGAGGAGGGCCCAATGGGGTTGAGACGCAGAGCCATGGACGGTCAACTTGGGGGGCGGTAAAAGGAGAGCCAGCACACTGGGAGCTGAGCTGCAGCCCATGTAAAGAAATTGTGCTGGGCACAGCCATAACCAGAAATCAGTCAAATCAAACCCTTCCAACAACCATTTCATGCCAGAGCCTGGCATCCACTGAGCGGAAATCCTGCCCACCAAATATCTGCCCACCAGAAATCCCACCTATCGGCTGCTTCACCCCCTGGATTACAGTGAGAAGGCAGTCCCAAATCTCAACGCTACCTGCTAGCGCCACCATGTGGGTAGAGGTGAAACTGAAGCCTGATTGCCTCTCCTGAGCAAGTCAAACTTATGCAACTCCAGGGAAACTGAACCCTCAGAAATATAAACAGAATGCCAAATAGAGGAAAGGTACTGAAATGATGGATCCAATCAAAAACCCAGGGCAAAATCTGAATACAGCAGACATATGCAAATTACCCGAAGAGGAATTTAGGGTAACAGTGATTAACATACTTATAGGATTCCAGAAATCAGTAGAGGCAGTAAACGAGAATATCAGGAAACAAAGAGAAGAATTAAAACAAGACATCAAACAGGTAAGCGACACACTGGCTGAATTAAAGAACTCCATAGAGGGATTCAACAATAGGATGGATGAAACTTTCAACAGAATCAGTGATCTGGAAGATACTACAGAGGAACTCAATCAAGCAAACCATCAAAGAGATAAAAAAAAATCAAAGAATCGAAGACAGCATTCGACACCTCTGGGATAACATCAAATGGAACAACATTAACATCATAGGGATCCCAGAGGAAAAGAGAGAAAAAGGGGTAGAAACCATATTTGAAGAAATAATAGATGAGAACTTCCCCAATTTGAAAACGAAGCAAGCTTCCAGATCCAGGAAGCTCAAAGAGTTCCTAATAAAAAAAAAAAACACAAATAGAAATACACCTAGACACATCATCATAAAAATGTCAAAAATATAAGATAAAGGAAGGCTACTAAAATCAGCCAAAGAAAAACGTTCACATACAGTGGAGCTCCCATAAGATTGTCAGCGGACTTGTCAAATGAAACCCTGCAGGCCAGAAGGCAATGGCGTAATATATTCAAAGTGCTGAAAGAAAAGGAGTATTAACCTAGGATACTATATCCAGCAAGATTATCATTCAGAACTGAAGAAATGATAAAAACTTTTTCTGACACGCAAAGTTAAAGGAGTTCATCACCAAAAAAACAGCTTTGCAAAAAATATTAAAGGATGCTCTATAAAGCATAAAGAAACCATACAGAAAAAGAGTAAGAGAGCAAATATTCAACGTGGGGAGGAAGAGAACAAAAATGTGGACAGTTACAAAGAGTGTAAGACTAATATGCTTTCAAATAAAATTATGCAGCAAACATAGAACTGTGAATGGTAACTTCAGGGTAACCTCAAAATACATCCCCAGGGAGAAAACAAAGAAGAAAACAAAAGACAAAATCAATCAAAACATAACTGCACCCATCTGACACTAAGCAGCTATATATATATATATATATATATATATATATATATATATATCAATAATCACCCTAAACTTTAATGGACTGAACTCACCAGTTAAATGCAGAGTAGCTGAATGGATTAAAAAGCACAACCCAACATTCTGCTGCACTCAGGACACCCACTTTGTTCCAAAAGATAAACAAAGGCTCAAAGTCAATGGCTGGAAAACAATCCTACAGGCGAATGGCAACCACAAAAAAGTAGGAACAGTTATACCTATATCAGATAAAACAGACTTCCATCTAAAAAGCATAATAAAAGAGATGGATACTATATAATAATTAAAGGATCAATTAAGCAGGAAGACAATGCCAATTAACACATATGCATAAACTGAAGGATCATCAAAATCTAACAAGCAAGTATTATTATCCCTGAAGAGAGACATTGACGGCAACACAATAATAGTGGGGGACTTCAACAGTCCACTTACAACAATGGACAGATCAACCAGGCAGGAAATTAACAGTGAAACAGCGACTTTAAATGAGTATCTGGAACATATAGGTCTAATAGACATATACCAATCACTTCACTCAATGACTACAGATTTCACTTTCTTCTCAAGTGCTCATGGAACACTCTTAAGGATAGATCATATGCTGAGACACAACACATTGCTCAACAAATTTACAAAAGACTGAAGTCATACCAAGCATCTTCTCTGACCACAATAGTCTAAAACTGGAAATGAACCACAAAAAGAAAGCTGAAAGACCCCAAACCAATTGGAAACTCAACAATATGCTGAAGGACTCTTGAGTAAAAGAGGAAATTAAAAAATACTTAGAGACAAATGAGAATGAGGACTTGACCTACCAGAATCTATGGGATTCAGCAAAAGCAATACTAAGGGGGAAAGTTTATCGCAATAGAGGCCAATCTCAAGAAACAAGAAAAATCACAAATAAACAACTTAACTCTACATTTAAAACAGCTAGAGAAAAAAGAACAATTAAATGCAAAAATCAGTAAAAGAAAGGAAATACTCAAAATTCAAACAGGAATAAATGAAATAGAAAACAAGAGACAATCCAGAAGATCAATGGAACCAAAAGTTGGTTGTTTGAAAAAATAAACAAAATTGACAAGTCATTGGCTAGACTTACAAAGAAAAAAAGGGAGAAAACTCATAACTAGAATCATGTGAACAGGGAGAAGTTACAACAGATAACACAGAAATTCAAAACATCATAAGGGAACTGCTATGAACAGCTCTACACCACCAAAATGGACAACCTTGAGGACATGAACAGATTTCTAGAAAAGTACAGTCTACCAAGATTAAAACTGGAAGAACTGGAAAACCTGAACAGAACAATCACAAGCAAAGAAATTGAAAAAGTAATCGAGGGTCTCCCCAAAAATGAAAGCTCAGTACCAGATGGCTTCTCCAATGAATTCTACCAAACCTTCAGAGAAGAATAAACACCTATTCTTCTAAAGCTCTTCCAAAATATGGGAATTCTCCCAAATACTTCTATGAGGCTAGCATTATACTGATATCAAAAGCCAACAGAGATGCCACCAAGAAAGAAAAGTACAGACCAATATCTTTAATGAACATAGATGTAAAAATTCTCAACAAAATATTAGCAAACCAAATTCAACAATGCATCAAAAAGTTCATCCATCATGACCAAGTGGGATTCATCCCAGGGATGCAAGGATGGTTCAACATATGTAAATCTATTAATGTCATTCACCATATCAACAAGAGCAAAGAGAAAAACCACATGATGATATCAATAGATGCAGAGAAAGCTTTTGACAAGACCCAACACCATTTCTGATAAAAAACTACCACAAGATGCAAATAGAAAGTTCATACCTCAACATAATAAAGGCCATATATGAAAAACCCACAGCCAGCATCAGTCAATGGCAAAAAATTGAAAGCATTCTCTCTTAAATCAGGAACAAGGCAAGGTTGTCCATTCTCATCACTGCTATTTAATATTGTACTAGAGGTCTTAGCCAGAGCAATTAGACAAGAAAAGAAAAGGAATCTAAATTGTAAAGAAGAAAGTAAAACTCTCATTATTTTCAGATGATATGATTATATTGAAAATCCCAAAAGTTCTATCAAAAAATGTCTAGAACTCATCACTGAACACAGTAAAGTGGCAGGCTACAAAATCAATACACAGAAATCTATTGTGTTTTTATACGTAAACAATCGTTAAAAGAAAATGAAATCACAAAAATCACACCATTTAAAATAGAAGTTAAATGAATTAAATACCTGGGTATATACCTAACAAAGGAAGTAAAAGATCTATATAATGAAAACTACAAGTACTTCTTAAAAGAAATAGAGGAGGACACAAAGAAATGGAAAGACATCTGCTCATGGCTGGGAAGAATCAATATCATTAAAATGGTCATCTTACCCAAAGCAATATATGGGTTTAATGCAATCTCCATTAAAATTCCACAGGCTTATTTCCAGGAAATAGAACAAAAAAAATCTTAAAATTTGTATGGAACAACAAAACACCCCAAATAGCCAAAGCAATCATCAGAAAAAAGAATGAATCTGGAGGGATTACACTTCCAGACATTGAACTATATTACAAAGCAATAGTGATCAAAACAGTATGGTACTGGAATAACAGAGGCACAGATCAGTAGAATAGAACTGAATCACCAGAAACTGACTCACTCACATACAGTTTATCTATGACAAAGGAGCCAAAAGCATTCAATGGAGAAAGGAAAGTCTCTTCAATAAATGGCGTTGGGAAAACTGGATAGCCACATGCAAAAGAATGAAGCTAGACCACTCTCTATCATCATTCACAAAAATTAACTCAAAATGGATTAGAGACTTAGACATAAGACCAGAAACAATAAAGCTCTTAGAAGACAACATAGGAAAGACTTTTCATGACATCAGTCGTAGAGAAGCCTTTGGGAACTCAATTCTACGATCAAGGGAAACAAAAAGAAAAATAAGTAACTGGGACTACATCAAACAAAGGAGTTTCTTCACAACAAAGAATATATCACCAAAACCAAAAGGAAACCTACTAACTGGGAGAAGTTATTTGCATTCAATATTTCCAACAAAGGCTTAATATCTAAAATATACAAAGAACTCACAAAACAACAACAGAAGAACAGGCAATCCAATCAAAAATGGGAGGAGGAATTGAAGAGACACTTCTCTGAAGAGGATATACAGATGGCCAACAGGCACATGAAATTATGTTCCTACTTTCTGGCTATCAGGGGAATGCAAATTAAAATAACAATGAGATATCACCCTACACCTGAAAGACTGGCTATTATTCAAAATTCTGGAAACAACAAATACTGGCGAGGATGTGGAGAAAAGGGAACACTCTTGCACTGTTGGTGGGAGTGCAAATTGGTACAACCCACTATGGAGAACAGTTTGGAGATTCCTCAAAAAACTGAAACAGAAATCCCATATGACCCCATCATTTCACTTCTGGGCATCTATCCAAAAGAAACAAAAGCACCCATCCACAGAGATGTATGTATACCCTGTTTATTGCAGCCCTATTCACAATAGCAAAGAACTGAAAACTACCTAAGTGCCCAATATCAGATGAATGGATCAAGAAGATGTGGTACATATATACAATGGAATACTACACAGCCCTTAGAAGAGATGAAACCCTCTCATTTGAATCAACATGGATGGAACTACAGGGGATTATGCTAAGTCAAAGAAAAAAGATAAATACCAGATGACCTCACTCATAGGTGGAATGTGAATAGACAAAACAAAGGAACAGGTGAAACATAACCAACGCTGAAACATTTGCAACAAAACTGAGGTTACTGAAAGGGAATGGGGCATGTGGGGGCAAATGGTGGCGAAGCCCACTGGACAATGGGGAAGAACACTTGGTGATTTGCTGAAGGGAAGTGTGTGCTGAAATATATCTAAGAAATGGGAAACTTATACATAAGAAATTATTTTAATATGTAGAATAATTACTACAATAAAAAATAAATTTTAAAAATCCCTCAAAAAAAACCCCAAAAAACAGAAGCATAGGACTGGATGGCTTCACTAGCTAACTAACAAATATTCAAAGGAATCCTAAAACCCATCTTCATTAAACTCCCTACAAAATCAAAGAGGAGGGAAAACATCCAAATATTTTCTACTAGGCTAACATAACCAGCATTCCAAAATCAGGAAAAGACAGCACCAAAAAAGAAAATTACAAACTGATATCACAGATGAGTGTAGATGCAAAAACACCCAACAAACTCTTGGTAAACCAAATTCAACGTATTAAAAATGCTTACACTATGACCAAGTGGTATTTACTGTAGGGATTCAAGGATGATTCAATATATGTAATTCAATCAATGCAATAAACCATGTCAACAAAAAGAAAAACAAAAATAATATTATCATATCAATAGATACAGAAGAAGCATTCAGTAAGATTCAATAGACATTCATGATAAAAAAGAAAAAAACTATTACTAAAATGGGAATATAAGATTCAGACCTCAACATAATAGCAACCGTTTTTGGTAAACCCACCACGACATCATATTCAATGCTAAATAATTGAAAGCTTTTCCTCTAAGATCTGGAACAAATCAAGGATGCACACTCTCACCACTAATAGTCACATAGATCTATAAGTCCCGAACAGAGAAATAATGTCAGAAAAGGCCATACAATGAGTACGAAGTAGAAGAGAAGAAATAAAACTATCATTATTTGCAGATAGCATAATAATATACCTAAAAAAAACTAAAGACTGCACAAAAACTGTTAGAAACAAGAATATAACAAAGTGGCAGGATATAAAGTCAGCATACAAAAATCAACAGCATTAGTATAGGTATGCAATGAAATATAAAATAAATCAAGAAAGAAATCCCATTCGCAATTGCACTAGAGAAGCTAAAATGCCTGGGAATAAACTTATAAAAGAGGTAAAGGACCTACACATTGAAATAAGACATTGATAAAATAAATAGAAGACACAAATAGATGAAAGAAATTTCCGTGATCGTGGATAAGAAGAATTAATGTAGTTCAAATGACCATCTTACCCAAAGGAATATACAGATATAGTACAATTCGTATAAAAATTCCAGGTACATTTTCAAGGAAATTGAACAAAAAATACAAAGCTTTTATGGAACCACAAAAAAACTCAAATAGCCAAAGCTAGACACAGAAAAACGAATAATCACAGTCCCTGACTGCAAGCCATACCACAGAGCGAATGTTGTCAAAACAATATGACTTTGGAGCAAATACAGAGAACAATAAAACTGAGAGCCTAGAAATAAAATCACACCTGTATGGGCAGTTAATCTATGACAAAAGGGCCAAGAACATACAATAGAGGAAGGAAAGTCTATTAAACAAATGGTGCTTGGAAAATCGGACAACCACATTTTTAAAAAATGAAGTTAGAAATACTCGTTAGCACCATACACAAAATTTAACTCAGAATGGATCAAATACCTTAGTGAAAAACCTAAAACCATAAAATACATAAAGGAAAATGTAGGAAGAAAACACACCATTACATCAACCTCAGAGATGTCTTTGGGGAAGTGATACTTACGGCAAAGGAGACTAAAGTAAAACTAAACAACTGGGACTATATCAAACTAGAAAGCTCTTGTACAGTGAAAAAAATACCACTAAGAAAGGCACCCACTGAATAGGAGAAGATATTTGCACAACATATTTCAGACAAGAGCTTAATCTGCAAAATATATAAAGAGCTCACACACTTCAACAATAGAAAAGCAAATAATCCACTCAAAAAATGGATCAAGATATTGAATAGAGAAAACACAAATGACCTACAGACACAGGAAAAACTACTCTGTATCATTCACCATCAGAAAAATTCATATGAAAATCATAATGAGATATGACCCACATTTGTGAGAATGCCTCATATCAAAAAGACTAGAAAAACAGGCATTCTCTGGTGGTCAAGAAGTCTAGTACACCCTGGGAGCAACCCCACATACATCCCAACGTCCTGGGTTCAAGACCAGGGGCAGGGGGAACAACCAGTGCGAACAACTGAATTAAAAATGAAGTGCTTCTTCTGTTCCTCTCTCTTCCTGCTTGACCACTGGCCTTCTTTCCTGTCTGCACCTTTCCATTTTTTTTTAAAAGACTATAAACAACAAGTGTTGAAAGGGGTGTGGAGAAAAAGAAACCTTTTTACACAGTTGGTGGGAATGTAGATTCGTGCAACTGCTTTGGAAAACAGTATGGGCATTACTCAAATAAATAAAAATGGAGCTAACATTTGATCTAGCAACCCCACTTCCAGGCATCTATCCACTGAATACAAAAACACTGATCTGAAAATACATATCTGCACCCCTATGTTCATAGAAGCACAGTTCACAATAGTTAAACCTTGGAAACAACCTAAATGTCCATCAACAGATGACTGGATAGAGAAGTGGTGGTATTTATACTCAATGGAATTCTATGCAACAATTAAAAAAAGATTAAAATGTGTCTTTTGCAACAATATGTATGGAATCAGAGGTGATTTTTCTACGAAAATAAGCCAGAAATTGAAAGAGAAGCACAGAATAGTTTCACTCATACGCAGACTGTAAAGAAACCAAAAAAATAAACATATAAAATTCACAGGACACAAGACTGTGGTGTGTGAGAAGTGGGAGTAAACAAGGGAAGGAGTTAATAAAGTGGTGGTAAAGGGAACTAGAACTCTGCTGGTGAATGTGGAATGAAATGCACATAGATTGTTATGTTAATTTAATACCCCAAAAGGCATATAGTAATGCAAACGAAAGAAAAAATAAAATATTTTTTTCAGAATTAAATAAAATATCTTTGCTGATGGTTCCCAAGGTCCTTCATGTGGTCTATAATGAAAAATAAGCAATAATACATTACCTGCTTCTGTCTCCTGCTCCTAAAAAACACATTTTCAATTCTAAAAATGATGTATGACGTTTACCTGGAGTTAAATTCCTCTATTAGGGCCTTGATTGTGCATTTCAATTGACCCACAAATTCAGAAGAGCTGAATAAAGCATTGCCAGTGAAACTTCTCGCTACTAGCATGATTGAGGCCATGATGGTTAACTGGTGCAACTGGGCCTCCATCTCCTGCAGTCGAGATCTATCCATCAGCAGAGTCTGGTGAGGCAGGAAAGAGTGGGATGTAAGGATAGGAGGGTTCCAGTGGAGACACTGAATACGAAACAAAAAAAGCAATTCTCCAACACATACTCCTACCTCAGTGAAATCTTTTTTTTCAGGATCCCAGAGAAGAAGATTTAAGTAGCCTTGGTACAGCACCATTGTGGGGCTGAGTAACTCTGAGTTGTTAGGTTCCCAACTTGGATGTGAACAGGTTGCACTAAAGGTACCAGAAGAGTCAGAAGAACCCAGGGATGATGCAGTGAGATCTTCTGCAGCTTGGGTTAACCATTTTGTGGTGTAATCAAGGAGATCTATGACAAAGAAGGGAATATGTTAGTATCTTCAAGCTCCAAGGCTTTAAGCCTAAAGTTTCAAGATATACTCTTGGTCTACAAAGAAGTGATTTTATAGGTCTTTTCCTGTTTCAGATATAGTCTTTCTCCCTACACCTTATTTAAGAAAGAAACTTTCTATTCAAAAAATAGAAAATTTTAACACTATGAAAAATCAGGCCCAAGATCTAGTCTCACGCTCCTGCCCTTAAAACTTAAACATACTGGGTTGCTTGTCAAGAAGTTCCTGGAATTTAGTCTGCTCATGCTAGACAGAATGTTCCTGTGGGTATGGTCGAAGACTTCGGATAATATAGTTCACCATGTCCATTTTCATCAGGCCCAGAACATGGAAGATACTCCTGTCATAAGGAGAAATAGAGTATTTACAATGTGAAGGGAAATATGTTGTGTAGGACTTAAACCCAAAAAGTGAGTCCTAAAACCACAGTATTTTAGAGATAAAAAGGGGCCTTAAAACAGTCCTGCTTCCATTTATAAATATTGACACTGTGACCAGGGACATGAGACCACAGAATGAGTTGCTAGCAAAACTAGGGGCAGATATGTCTTCTGACCTTTTAACTAACATTCTAGAGCTCTTTCCACTGTGGCCACTCTTCTCAGAAAAAAGGGTAGGCAGTAGAAGGAAAATGACCAAAGTCCTAAAAACTATCTGTAGGTAGTTGGAATTATGGTGATTGAATTTCTATCTCAGTGGGAAAATCACTTTATCTTTCTGAGTCTTGGTTCTTCTAGGTGTGAAACAGAAATAATCTTCATTCCTATCCCCTCACAGGATTTGCATTCAGACACATAGGAGGCCATTTGGAAAAAGGCTGCTTGAAGTCTCTCTAGAAGGAAGAATTACTGTAATCTAATGTCTTGACAACAGCATGTCTTAAAGGGAGCCCAGAAGTTCTAAATATCATCACAAAGGTCCTGAAAAGCTGTCCTTATAAAATAAAGCCAATAGTTCACAGAGGAAAAATTAGAGGTATTAGTTTTTCAGTATAGAGGAACTAGACAAGCCAAGGGTTCTAAGATAGAAGAATTTTCTAGAGGTAATAGTTTTTCAGCATAGAAGAACTAGACAAGCCAAGGGTTCTAACACAGAAGAATTTTCTGGAATGAGATCTTGAGACGGATTTCAAGGATATTTCATCTAGTTTCTCACCTCAGCAACTGGCCAGGATCTGTGATGCTCTCCAGTTTCTGCACTGCTTCATCTCTGACTGGTGCACATAGTAGGGTCATCAAATTAATAATGTAGTTACAGAGATGAGGGACATTCAGGGCCCCATGCTCTGCCTCCTGTTTGAGAAGATCCATGTCCAGAGATTCTTCAATCTCGTGTCTTAGGCGGTTCTGGTGTGGTAATAACAGTGATAGCAAGATCTGTTCAGAAAACACGATCAAAGGAGCCAAACTGTTTAGAACCCTAGACTTGCCCCAATAAACAGCCTTCTTAAGACAAAGGAATCCCAGCCTCTGTCTTTTGGACATCTGAAAACTAGTTTTCCATATTTCTTATAAAAACATTATACTATTTATTTCTATTTCGGGGTCAATTATAATTAAAGTCTTCATTAGAATCAATAATAACAGTAGTGCCAAATTATTTTTTGGGCATAATAAGATAAAGATATCAATACAAAGGCATATGATAAAAAATACATTATATAAAATATAAAATGCACACCATTACAAGGTGATGAGACATTCTTAAAAAGGGATAAGGATATGTTTAGATTACTTCACTTCAAAGGGTAAAAATGAAATAAGCAAAGGAATTATTAAGTGTTATTTGAAATAGGCTTCTGACTCAAAATCTAAGTGAGCAAGAGCTCTCTTATTCAACTATGTGCTTTCGAAATACATATAACATAGTTCAGTAAAACTTGTTTAAATGAATGACATACTGTGATGTTACAATAAGACCAGAACTTTCTAATTTCATCTCATACAAATCAATGGAAAGCTTCCCCCACATTATCTAAGCAGTGAACCATATTCAGAAAGAACATAAAGTATACTATTCAGGGCACTGGTAGCCACCAAAAATCTAAATGTCTAGGCTGCCCAGGCACTACACATTCATAAATGCGAGGTTGATTACTCACCTCCTTAAGTTCTTTTAGAAGTTCAAGAGCACAAGTGAAGTCAGGAGGAGTTGCTTGATAGTTGCTCTTTCAGATGGTCCCAAAAAGTATTGTACATTCTTACCATGAACCTGCATTCCATACCATAAGAAAGATAAATGAGTAAAATGATCTGTACCCAGAAAATTGATATAAAATCATAATCTCTTAAATCACAAACAGCATTTGAGATCATGAAAGACAATTATATTGATGAGACAGGAGCTATGCTAAGACTTGAACAGAGCTAAGCAAACAAACGATTCTCAGACACAAAGGAATTGACCAAATTCTCTCAGAAGGGTACCTCATGGGTCCAGAGAAGCCCTCCTCCTGCAGTAGGAAGAACCATAGCAAGAAGTTAAACCCCTGAGTTCTGGCCCTGACTTCGCCTCTAATCTAAATGTGTACCTTAGTTTTCATATCCAGAGATTTACACACATTCAACTCTTACATGCACCTCAAACTCAGGAAGCAAAAAACAAATCACTATCTCCCTTTCAAATTCGTTATTTAGCCACATGGATCAGAAAATTTAGCCTATCCCCCATAAAACTAAAGTAGTGATGCATGTCTCTTATTAAAAATTTTACAATACAAAGATACTAAGACAACAAGCCAATGTTTCTCCCCAAAAACACCCACACCCCACTTCTGAGTTGTCACAAACTGGTATTTAACTGGTTTGTACTGAAGTCCATCTTAATTACTTTCTTCTCATCCCTTTTATCCACTTGGCTGCAAAATTCTAGAGATTTTGTTTCCTAGATACTTCCGGACTCAATCCCTATCTACCATGCTCTCCTCCATAAACTATTGCAATAATCTATTAAGTGGCCTTCATGCCCCCAACAAAGTCTTAATCCTACAATGCTACCAATTGCTAAAATAAATGATTTTTCTAAGATACAAATCTAGCCATTATGGTAGGCTCATTTAGAGTCCTTTAAGGGTTCCCCATTACCATCAGGATAATTGCCTCTAAGACCTTTCATGGTCCTCTCCTACTAAATCACCTTATTCCTTCTAACACTCTGTGATAAAACAATCACAATCTCCTTATAATGAATAAATAATTGTCTTCCATCATACTATGCTTCTGACATGCTATTTCCACTTCCAGGAGAATCTGGTTCCCCCTAGACCACTTATAAAGTAACTATTCATACATTCATACTCCAACACTCAATTCAAGTGCTACCTTATCAGGAAAGTCTCCTTTGACACTCCTTAGGCAGCTGAGTATCAACACAGAGGTTCCATATACTAGATGTGAGAGAACTTACACATTACACAGTAGTTATCTATTTGATCATTTCCCCTACAAAGTTTTCTTGATGACAAGGCCAGCATCTTATTTGCCCATATGATCTCAATATTTAATATTTTACCTTCCACTTAGTAAGCACTCAATAAATGTTTGAATAAATATCTGACAGAAATTTCCCTTAGAAATCTACAACGGCAATGAGTATCATTTTATATGCCCAAACATAAAATCGATCACCAATTATCTATAGATAATTATTAACCTCAAATTCTATCTTAATCTATTTTTCAATATATTTTTGTATTGTTACACTACAATTAACTTGTTAAGATCAAAATAATGAAAACCAGGCTCTAAATAGTATTATTTCCTTTGTTTCGTTTATCCATCTTTCACCACCATGACTCCAGCCTCACCCCTGCCAACAGGAAAATAAATCTAACTCTGACTCCAGGGACCATGAAGGCAGTAAGGAAGCACTAGGAGATCTGTGCTTTGGTGAAAACCCTATTAAGGGAAGCTGTGCTTGGCATGACCACCCGTTGGCAACAATCAAGTGCAAACTAACAAGTGGGAAGATCAAGAAAAACATGACAGAGCACGGTGTTATAGTAACAGAATCCCTATAGTGGCAAAATAATACAAGCATTTAAGGTAAGCAATGAGAAATGCTGTATAATGTGAGTTCTGATAAAGAAATATATTTATTAACAAACCATTAGACACACTCAATTCATACTGATTAATATCTATGTATTACAATATAATATAATTAATAAAAATCAGAATAAAGTGTGATTTTTCAGAAGTAATTTTTCAGTGGGATTCTGATCCTGATTCATATAATTTTTATTAAATTGATTATGAAGCAGAAATGTTCCCTAAAATCTCTTACCCTGTGAAAGTTGTTAATATCCCTACCAAAAAACCAGTTTTTCTTTTTGTCTGCTTCTGTTTCATCTGTAGACAAAATAGGACCTACTTCTTTCAAGACTGAGAAGATATGAAAATCACCATTTTATTGTTAACTGAGATACCAAAATTAATCTTTTGACAATAATTGCCTCAGTCTATTTGCTGCCTAAATATAATTTTTCTATTTTGATTCTTTGAAACTAATAATTACATTGATTAATTTTGTTTTATTTGTTGGTAACATTTAAAATATACTCAAACATTAATTGCAGTAATAAAAATGCATCAAACCTGATCAAAAGTCATTTGTGCTATTCCAGGAAGAGTAAAGTGGAAAAAATAGAAGGGTCTGTACCTGTTCGAAGGTAAAGCATTCTCATTCATATAAAACTCTTGGTTTATCACAATCTCATAAGCAATGCTAAGCTTAGAAACTTCGTTAACTGTCTCTACCAGATCTGTGACAGGAAGTTCTTTGGGTTGGTTATCTGGAAAAGACATAGGACTCATCAACTAAGAACCCACATAGTCGAATGTCTATTTTTTTTTTTTTTTCAGAAGATCACTGAGTCAAGGAAGGGTGCCAAATTCTGATTCATCAAACTAATTTCACTCATTCTAGTATGTGATATTTTCTGAACTCTTTCCCCTCAACAGCACTGGAAATGCCTTGAGTAATCAATCAAGCATGAGAAGAGAAGAAAGCTTATCAAAAAACAGAAAATGAAACATTTCAAAACCTTTTGATTAAAATATCAAAACAATAACTAAAACAAAGGAAAAAACAGTGAATAGGTTGTGATAAATAAACATTGATCTAAAAGTTACTATTTCCACTATCCTCTTCCTAATGTGGATGAAGTAGGAAGTTACACAAGGTGAGTCTCTTTATAGGTAAACACCACAAATTTTAATGAATGGTTCAAAAGCTGAACAATGATTCCCATGTCTAAGAATTCTGCAGACCAATAAAAAATTTTTAAACAAGCAACTGACAATAATTTGCCAATTTTTTTTTCCATACATGGACATTAAGGCAAACAAACAAAACATCTACCATACCATCATCCAAACAATCATTTCCTAAAAAGCATATTTTAACTTCACAAAACATAGAAAGTAAATAGAAGCAGAATAATAATCCTCTAACTTGAATCAATTTAACTATTAACTCATTACAACATCTTTGTTTCATTTGACGCAATATTGGTAGTATTTTTTACACACGAATATTGGAATTTAGAACCACTGTTTCAAGTTCATCATACAGACTACTTAGAGCAATGATGCATAATAATCACATACAGTAGTTATAATAATTATTTGGTATAATTGACATATAAAATAAAGCTTGCAGTAAATTATATTTTCTCACTCACTTGTAATATAGTTCCATAACTTCTCCAGAGAGACTTATTTGCCCCCAGGATATAATAAAATTCATATATAACAATTCTAAAACTAACACCAAGGAGATGGTCTACTTATGGAAATCTGCTTCTCATTAAAAAGATCTTTCAACAAAAGTTAGTACCATCAATTCACAACTCCTTTCTATTTTAACTGAAAACTGCATATATGAAAATATACCATCTAATAAATTCATTAAGTTAATTATTTAAGAGACACTGCATTAAGAATTGTACCATTCTGTTTACTAGCAGTGCTCCTAAGTGTTCACCAGAGAAATGTATATGATGCAATTTAATAGTCTCATGACTTCAAACTATTTTCTTATTTTGTCTTCAAGGGTTTGTATCAAGTCATTTGTCATATCTGGACAGATCTTCAAGTTCAAATTTGGTTAAATTCATTATTATTTATTATTCATTATTATTATTATTGTAAGAGAATTGTAATTTGAGCTCCTAGGAGGTTTTATTAGTCACACCAAAACCTCAAATGCCTACCATCAGATGTGGAAGAGACTTCCTGTCCCTATGTATACATAGAAACACTGCTGTTTCACATACAAAAAATTTTACCCTAGAAAAGTGACAATTCTTACATAAACAAAAGTATCTATCTCTGGAAAAGGACAAAATACAATTCCAGTACTAGATTATTTGAATTCTTTCAAATCTCTCCTATATCTATTATTTATAATCTAAAATATCAAAATATGCAAATGCAATCTATTTCCATGCTTTGAACTAACTCAAAAGTTCTCAAATCTGTTGACCACAAGTATTCTTTGTTGATCTACCAAATCAAAATACAAGAATGTTATCTATTTTCCATGCTCTGAACTAATTCAAATGCTCTCAAGTCTTGTCAAGCACAAGTAAGTATTCACTGTGCCCTATTTCTTTTGTACCAAAATATCTTTTAATTGCACTTGCCAATCATGGGCCTAGATCCTATATGTAAAGATTAGACAGAAAAACATAATCTAAAATAGTAGTGGAAGGATGAGGATGGAACATGCAAGGTTGCAAGTGCTTTGTATGTTCCTTAAGGACACATAAGCCACAAGTAGTCTATTCCTTTCATCTAACTGCTATAAAGCAGTAGTCAAGAAAATGACAAAATTCTAAACCTACTATGAGAGTGATCCTCTGAACAGATGTTCTTGTTTTCTTGGTTCTGTTCTGTTGGTGTAGGCTTATAGGCCCCAGTTTCTGTATTACTGGGGTCATTTTGGAGCACAGCTTTCTCAGTCTTAGGCATATTGATGTTATCTGGAATTGAGGACAAAAGAATATACAAGCTGTTGGTGGTGTAAGATCTAACTTAAAAGGATGAAGGTCGGGAAGGCTTTGCAACTGTTATTGTGTGGCTTGACAACTGAACCTACCCTTCCAGTTGAGGAAGTTAAGGATCAGGGCTTCGAGCCCTCTGATTGGAACAGCTAGGGTCCTTAAACAGCCTCTGGGAGAGGAGAACTTGGGAGAAGTGGGGATTCCCTCCTGGAATCAAACAGTTTAGCACTGGGCAAGCAGAACAGGAAATCAAGGCCCCAAGATGGACCTTCCAAACAGGGATAGAAAGCTTCCTTAACTCAGCATGTTTTTAACTGATCCAGGAATAACTCCCTGCTTAACTTCCACCACAGACCCACCTTGGGTTAAAAAGAGGTCTAGCAGCTGTTTTTCAAAAGATGTCACAGCTGTTGGGTCTTGGCCCTTCACCTCCTCCCAATCCTAGACCTGCGGCCAGGCAGCTGTATCTGCCAATGAAGCCCCCTTTCCTCTCCAATCAGGTGTGGGGCATACCATGGTGGGTAGGCCAAGAGGGGAGATCGGCAGGCAGTGGTTGAGTGAGACCATAATGATAACCAGACCTATGTGAGAGCACACCCCTGCCAAAGATACTTAGTAAAAGATTCTGAAACCTGCCAACAAAGGGTGAACAGTCTCCGGGATAGTGGGACTCATCACGTGTCAAAGGTACCATGGGAACCAAGGAAGCAGGAAAAAACAACTGGGACAAACCAAGAATGACAGACATTTCCCATAAGGAGGCTTTGGGCTCATACCCGTCTTCCTAAACTCAAAGCCTCTGAATAGCTTGGAATTAATCTTCTGTAGTCCTGCTCCTCCCCCATGGACTAGAAAATGCCTGAAACAATTGCCTTCTATTAGCCCAGAAATAAATACAAAAACCATTTAAGAAGGAATAAGGAGCTTTATTTTTGTTCCACTTCATGCTGTACATGTAGCCTTACAGGTGAACAAGAGTTAAAGAATTCCAGAATTCTGCTCTGACTGGCTTAAGTGATTCTTTTACACAAAGCACAAATAAGCTATTAAATTCTTATTTAAAAAATATGGTAACCCAGAATTATTGCAAAGCGTTGTTCATAGAAGATGGGTGGTAAAGGGCAAACTCCTAAGTCTGAGAGGGAGGATTTTAGTTTGGTTCTTCTAACTGAATTTCTGGTGTGTTCTTCATTGCAATCCAGTGATGCTCCTTGGAGAGCATGTAGATCCCGAGAGTGCTGGAACAGATAACTTTAAGGGCCCTCATGTTGCTCTCTAATTATTCTTAGTATACTATTTCACCTTACTGGCCAGTTAGTGTGGTGGTGCCAGGACCTCTGGATTGGCCCATTTCTAAATTTAAGGGGGAAAATTCACATTAAAAATGTTTCTGCACTACAGTATTCCATCCTTTTAACCTGACAATTTTAACCCATCAAACTTTATTTCATGAAACAAGAATATAATTTGACCAAATTCTCATCTCAACACTTACCTTGTTAGTGTCAATAATGAAGTGTAAAATAAGTGAATTTTCAGAAAGGAAGTTAGAGAGAAAAATATTCAAGAAACTTCCAGCCTGAGGAAATTCCACTCCAACCTCCAAGGTTGAGAGGATATGAGACATCTTGGTTAATAAAGTTACTGCTTAGCTGAAGCGTGGATAATATTAATAAATACTAAATCTGAATATCTTCTTTATCATCTCCTGGTATTCACTCAACAATGTCAACTGTGAAACAAAATGCTGTCTTACAAGATTTAGGAGAAATAAACATATTTTTTCTTAGTTAGAATATCAAGATTCATAAAGCATATGTTGAATATACCAGAAGGTGATTTCTCTTTTTGAAAAATAGGATTTCTACTTGGTCTGTTTCTAAGAAAAAGCATTCAGAATGACACCAATTTGCTTCCTCACAAAATTTTCCATGTTTAAAAGACTCTCCTCAGTGATGCCCAAAATTCTTTTAGTATTACATTCATAAAAGTTAAACTGTCTATTTTTATTAGACTGCATTTTACACAGCAGTTTCAGATTCACAGAAAAATTGAGCACAGGTACAGACATTTCCATATGCCCACATTCATGCATAGCCTATCCTCCAACGTCCCCCAGTGGAATGGTACATCACTACAATTGATGAACCTATGTGGATATACTATTACCCAGGGTCATAGTTTACATTAGGGTTCATTCTTGGTACTCTTCTATGGCCTTGGATAAATGTATAACAAGTATTCACCATTATAGTGTCATAAATTTAAAAATCATTTTTACTTTTCCTACTCATTCCCCCTCTCATCTAATAATTGGGAGTTGCTGGTCTTTACTATCTCCATTTTTGGAATGTGATACAGCTGGAATTAGCCAGTAAGTAAGCTTTTCAGATTGACATCTTTCACTTAGCAACATGCTTAAATTTCCTTCATTTATTTATGGTTTGATATCTCATTACTTTTTAGCTCTGAATAATAACTCTGCTGTCCAGATGTGGCAAAGTTTATTTATTCACTCACCTACTGAGTAGCTTCAAAGTTTTGGCAATTAAGAATAGAGCTGTTATAAAAATTAATGTGCAAGTTTTCATGTGGAATTTAGCTTTCAACTCCTCATGTAAATACCAAGGATTATGATTGCCAGATTACAGAATAAAGCTATGTTTAGTTTTGTAGGAAATCACCAAATTGTCTCCCAAAATGGCTGTTATTTTGCATTCCTATCAGTGTGGAATGAAAGTTCCTGTTGCTCCTCATCTTTGCCAGCATTTGGTGTTGTTCTTTTGGATTTTAGCCATTCTAATAACTACTTAGTGGTAACTCAATATTTTAGCTTACATTTTCATCATGACATATGAAGTAAAAACTATTTCCATATGTTTATTTTCCAGCTGTATATCTTTTTTGACAATGTTGAAGTTATGATTCTTGGCCCATTTCTTAATCAGGTTGTTTGTGTCATATTGTTGAATTGCAAAAGTTTTTTGTATAATTCAGGTAACTGTCTTTTATCTGGTATCTTTTGTAAACATTTTCTCATATTCTATGAATTGTCAGTTCATTCTCTTTACAGTCTCTTCTACAGAGCAAAATTTTTTTTAATGAAGCCCAGCTCACCAATTATTTCTTTCATGGATACTCTGTTTGATATTGTAACTAAAAAGTGCTGATGCATTCAGAGAAGCAAGGAATGAAAGTTCCCATTGGTTCACATCTTTGTTAGCATTTAGTGTCATCACTGCTTTGTATTTTGACCATTTTAATAGGTGTATGATGTCGCATTTTATTTTGCATTTTCTTCATGACATATGATTGCTATAATTCATTGCTAAAGGTATTTTAATTATGTCCTTGATATTCCTGCAAATGGATTTGGAAAAAAAATAGAAGACTCTTTAGTTCCCTAAGAAACATATCACTAATGGTGAAATTTCAGATTCTAAGATAATTTGAAAGACATTTAAGGTGCAAGGGTACAGTGTTTTCCCAGAGCATCTCAAAACCTACTTCAAAAGTAACTACCACCCAATTCTTAAGCCACCTCTGACCACTGGAAACTTGACAAAACATTGTAATGACTAAAATGTAGATTTCTAGAATCCAAGAAACAGGAAACCTCTTGGAAGTTCTTTATTTTACAGAGGTTAACTGAAGTCCAGAGAGGATATTGTTCTCTCATTCGAGTTCAAGGAATTAAAACAGATAATTAAGGTACAGTGATGCTCTGTGTCAGGAGAGGTCAGAAGGCTGCAGAGGGGAGAATAATGAAGTTCTCTTAAGGACTCTGACTTCTTGGCAGCATTACCTCCTCTCAGGGAACTGTCACTGTACAAGCACATCCCATTCAGACAGAAATGACTATTCATTCTCTTGCTGACTAGCTACCATTCTCACACCTAGTATACACCCTCCTTACCTGAAGCCACTCCAACAAGGAGAGGCCTTGGAACAAGGAGAGGTTCCTTGGGCGAGTGAGAGAAATTCTAGAGACAATATCTCTAAGCTGAAAAGAGGTTTTTTTCTTTATCAAAAATGACTATTAAAGAAGTGAAATAATTACTGTTTGAAGATAACATGCTAATATACACAGAAAACCCAAAAGACTCCATTAACAATTTTTAGAAATTGTAAATGAGTATAGGAAATTGGCCTATTAAAAATAACTTACAAAATATGTTGCATTTTATATGCAAATAATGAGTTAAAATAAAAAGGGATTAAGAAAAAATAATTTCTGACAACAAAAATAAAGGGGAGAATAGAAAAGATAAAACTTATGCAGGCAAATGAATATAAGATGATATCTTCAAATAAAAGGTTATTTGAATTATGAAACATTCTATACAAATCCCATGGTAAGTGCAAAATAAAAATTTGGAACAGTGTCACAAACCATAAATAAATGGTAAACAGAGAAAAGAAACATAGAATCCCAGCAAAATAAAATGGCACACAGAAACACAAGAAAAAAGAAACAAGGAAGATAAAGAAAAACCAGAAAACAAAAGATAAAATGGCAACAGCAAGCTGTTATATATTAATAATCACCCTAGTTATAAGTAGACTGAACTTACCAATCAAAAGACACAGAGTGGCCAGATAGATTAAAAAACAAAACCAAACTATGCCCATATAAGAGATTCACTTAAGCTTTAAAGAGAAAAACAGACAAAGAGAAGGGATGGAAAATGGTTCTCCAGGCCAATGAGAAATCATAAAAAGCATAAACTATTATACTTGTAACAGATAAAACAGATTTCTAATAAGTGACAAAAATCGACATTATATAATGATAAAGTGATAAATACATCAAGAACATATATGCACCTAATAATTAATAATATGTATGCACTCAACATGGGAGCACAAAAATATATAAATAAATATTACAGACTTAAAAAGAAATATTGACAACAGCACAATAATAGCATAGGAATTAAACACTCCATTTACACTAATGTACATATCACCCAGACAATAAACAAGGAAACAAACAATGACCTTAAATGAAAAATTAGATGAGATAAACTTAATATTTACTTAGCATTCCATTCAGAACATCAGAACACACATTCTTCTTAAGTGCACATAGAACATTCTTAGGGATAGGTTATATTTTTTGATGCAAGATAAATACCAATACATATCTGAAAATTGAATTATATCAAAGACCTTTTTTATCACAGTGGTATGAAATTAGAAATCAACCAAAAGAAGAAAGAGGGGGAAACCACAAATATGTAGAGACTAAACAACATATAACTGAACAATTATTGTGTAAAAGAGGAAATGAAAGGAGAAATTTAAGAAATACTTCATTCAAAACAAATGCAGTCTAAGGGTCTATGATTAAATTATGTTTTATCTTTGAAAAAATATAAAAAACATTTTTAAGTATTCACCAAGTTTAAAATTGCTTATTTGACAATTCTTAGTTCCTAGAAAATTACCCATACTAAGAATTGGTAAGTAAATATGTGAACCATTGGCTTAAAATATTAAACTATATCTTGAAGTAACTGTCTTACAGTACAAAAGAGGAATAATACTACAGGAAATGTAAAATACTATCCCTATCAAAATATTTATCATAGTACAATTGGAAAAATGGATAAAATGTGGTTATTTCCAACAAAATATAAATTACAGAATTAAACCCACTTCCTAACTCAAAAAAAGAATTTAAGAATTAAGAAAAATGGAAATAATTAAGGTCATTAATAAGTTACCATCTCAAATGGCCAAACTTCCAGGGTGTTTACTGTCAGGTCATTAACGAAAAAGCATTTTCTATTGCTAATGAAAAAGTTCCATACCATGAAACAAATATGATTTTTATTTAAAAAAAGTGTAATGTGAAAAATCCAGTGAGGACCGTGATAACAGAGGTCTGAGAAGTCATACTTATAAATGAAAATACAATTTTCCTACATGAAATATTAGCAAACTAAACTGGGTTTATAATTAAAAGAAGAATATAAAAGGAGAAACTGATCCATTAAAAATACAAGAATGGTTCAGTACTGAGTAAAATAAAAATATGATTCACTGAAATGACATTAAAGGAAAAAAGAAAATTTGAAATTAATGTTAATAGATGCTTTCAATTCCTTTATCGATGTGATGAGTTGAATAACGTTTTCTCACTAGTATTATCTATTACCTTTAGAGTCAGCATTCAGGACAAAATTCAGAAACATTATGGTAATTTTAGAATTTTGTTATTATTAACAAAAAAAAAGATTTGACAAAATGAGTTTGCTGCCCAAGAAAAACTACCAATGAAATCAATTAAGTAAAGCCCTTAGAATTGTGTCATGTGATTGATTTATACATCTACAATAATTTTTTGGAAGCCAAAAGCTTTTTTCAGAGATATGCAAATGTTTGGAGGAAGAGAAATACACATATTTTTAGTGACATTTTAATAAGTCACTTACTGTCTTTAATACTAAATGCTGCCAATATTGTCAATTAATCATACAAGTGTTTTACCAAGGTTATTATCATACGAGTCTTTACATAATTACATTATGTGAGGACATTTTTACATATCAGTTCATAAGGATAAGTGTAGTATGATTTGGCAGCTTTGCATTTGTAGATTAAAAAAACAAATAGAAACATCAGTAAAATGAACATTTAATATGTGCCATAATATGGCTGTGGAATAAAGACAGGGATTGCAGGAGTAACTGAAACAGATGAAGTCTGGAGAAAGAAGAAAAATAGGGCTCAATGTTAAAGATCAGAACAAAAGAAAAAATGAGTATATTTGAAAGGTCAGTGAATATATTATTAACCCCATGGACGAGTGAGGAACAAAAAGACTAAGTGAATAATTTTGCTCTGATTTACCTTATTACTACAACACATTATAAATATAAAACTATGTAAAAAGTATTAATAGAATAAAAATACCCTTATCAAGCATTTTATAACATTATTAAGGTTTTCTCCTTAATGCATAATCAAAGAGGAATTATAAGCCTCAAAATAGGTAAGTTAACAATTTCAAGATTCCTAGAACCTGAAATTAGTGTTCTAATTATTTTTCAGGGTATACTCCCTCTTTTTTTAAAAAAAGTGCAAACCTTCATGACTTGCAACTCCCATCTAGTGATTAGAGTGTTCAATAAGAGCAGTTTAACCCCAAGTCTTCACTGGCTCTGTCAATAAAGAATGTCCAGTCCCTGAACCACACACAATGGGCCAGTTATGGGAACCTGGGCTGACCCAATAAGAATCTTACTGGGAGTTCACCTTTGGAGATTGTGGAGAAAATTAGTGTGTTCTTTTACCTGCTGCTTATTTCTTTGCTTGATTGTTTTTAATCATGATCATTTAAGTATATGGATCGAGATCTGTGAGTGGACTTGCATTTCATGTCATATTAAGAGAAAGATGCTGAACAATTAGAAGGATGTGACCAACTAAGAGAATAAGGTTGATTCCCCTATTTTTTCCATAAGTTGTTTGTTTTTTTTTCACTTTCACTTATATGTTATCTGATAAAAGAAAATCTTCCATACTAATTTAGGATGAGGAAAACACTTCTTTCAATAAAATAACCTAGAAAAAAACCTGACTGGTCCTGATTCTTGACCCATATTAACACTCTTCCTCTTTAGTTATGGACTGTCACTAAGTGATAAGAGGAAAAGAAGTATGTGTGGACTGGGGAATACAGAGGAAGCTTTAAAAAGTAGCTACTTCCTTTTTTTAACAGTTTCCAGAAGCAGAGTGGTCATACATCCTGATTTTGTCTGTTATCTCTGTAATTCATAATGACATCCTTTTCATTGTCAAACTTGTCCCAATTTACCGCTTTAACTCCCAGGGTAATCACATCCAGAAGGAAGTTGTAAGGATAACAGTTCTCTGATCATTTGATGAATGACTGAGTAAATAAATGGAGATTGACTCCTTCAGCCTGTGAGACCTTTGCTACATGACAATGCTGCTCTGTGTGAACCTTCTCCAAGCCCTCTTGTATGAAGTCCCCTCCTCTACACTGGCTTTTCCTTCCTCTACACAAAACTGCCTTTCCTCCATTGTTAAGCCCATGAGAATGGAAACATGTTTCCTCCGAAGTCTTATTTCATTTAATCCTCCCACTAGCTGTTAGTGATACACTCTTTGGTCTCATTTTTTGGATGAGGTAACATTCAAGGCACAGGTAAACTAAGTAAACTGTCCAAAGATGACATAGCTGGCAAATAGAATATCATGGATGGAAATCCAGGTTAGTCTGAGTCCAATGCCCAAGCACTTGATTACTACCTACCCTCTGCCATCCTTTTCCTAAGACTATGGTAGTCCCTAAGACTACCCTTCATGCATGAATACCCAGGAAGGCAGTCTGAGTCGGTCTTCCTTTTACAGAAAGCACTTCTATCTTCTTCTGAAGATTTTATGATAGCTCAGAGATATAAAAGCAAAAGCATCCCTGCAAAGGTATAAAATGAACCTGATATTCTTATGGAACCACTGGAAAAGTATTTTTTCAAGCAGCAATTAATTAACACTTCCTGTACGCAATTATATATCACAATAGCTGCCTCAAGCACACGAAAAGTCATTCCATGGTTCATCAATGTGTCCAGTATACTGTGGTGCATATTGGTGGGGTAAAGGGTGGGAAACAGAGAATGATTAAATTTCAACTTGGAATAAAACAGCAATTACTTGATGATCCATCCACATACTAAAAGTGTGGTCCCTATATTTAAACAATGCTGAAAAAACTAGACTATTGCCCCTACATGTAGAATATCGTTGTACATCAGAGTAATTGGTGACCCCATTAGTCAACGTTCATACCTCTACTTAGTTACCACAATTATGTCAGTGTCCTTTCCTTGCTCTTTAGATGTTTCCTTACTATTTGACATTACAGAGAAAAAACATTCAGTGCAATTGCAAATATGAGGGCTAAATTACTAGTATTATTATTGAAAATAGCAAATCCTGGGACATTAGTAGTCCTTGTGTCACCTGTTAACCAAAACATTGAATAAATCTGAACTTACTTCCCATTTTTCACAAACTTTTTGGTCAGAGTCACTCATTTGCATTCTTACTTTATCTTTTTATCTGTAAGACTCTGGTGGACAGGAACTCTCTCTTACTCATCTCCCAAAATCCCTGCATGGATTTTAGACTTACAGACTCCTGATAAATGTTGGCTGAATTGAAGAAATGTCTTTAGTCTTCTCTATCTTCTCTATTATTCACTATCCTAGGCCACTCCTGAAAGAAACTTGTCAGTGGTGAACCACTTATTTAAAGCACTGGCTCTTAAACTTGAATATGCATCGTAATCACCAGGAAGGCATGTTAAAATGTTGATTACCAGACTACTTTCCCAGTTTCTAATTAAAAAGTCTAGGGTGATATTTTTATTTCTAACAAGTTATCTGATGATGCTAATGGTGCTGTGCCAGAGGCCACACTTGAAGAAGTGATCTAAAGTAAAAGTCCTGCAAACTAAATACCATCACTATCCCCTCAACATCAATAATATTTACCAATTTCCAGGAAACAAAGATTATGCATGAAATAAACCCAGAAGATAAACAAAAACAAAACATTAAGTCAGTCTCATAAAAAGAGAGAGGCAGTAATAGGTTCACTGTAACTGCAAGACTTGGCCTCGCAGAATTTGAATCTATGGGAATAGGTCCCAAGAATACTCATTAATCACTAAGGGTTATTCTCATGTTCGTGGCTCAGGGACCACACTTTAAAAAAACTCTGTTGAGAGATATATGCACCCCCAAATTTATTGCAGCATTATTTACACTATCCAAGAATTGGAAACTGTCTAAGTGCCCACCATCAAATGAATGGATAAAGATGTGTAGAAGGGTTTCATTTTCTCCATATCTTCACTGTCATTTGTTATGTCTTGTCTAAACAAAATTAGGAAAACAATTCACGAGCAAAATGAGTTCAACAAAGAAATATAAACCATAAGAATAGAAATCTTTTAGCTGAAAATTATAACTGAACTAACGAATTCAATAGAGTTTCAAATGTTGGCTCAACCATGCAGAAGAAAGAACCTATAATCTGGAAGAAAAGATGACAGAAATCACCCAGTCAGAAGAGCAAAAATTAAAAAGGAGTGAAGTCTATGGAAAATTACGGGACACAATGAAAAACAAACAAACACACACCACACAAGCAGGATAAAAACTAGGAACAAGAGATATACAAAATAGCTAGAAAATAATTGTCAAAATGACATCCTAAATCCTAACATCAAAATTAAACATAAATGGATCAAATCATCCAATCAAAGGACAGGTAAATGAATGGATAAAAATCAAGATCCAACAATGTGGTGGCTACAAAAGACTCACTTTTTAAAATTTGTTTTTATTATTTCACATTGCTATATGCTTCTCACAATATTGAATTCCTGTGTTTTATACCACAGCCAACACCAGAGTCACAGGACCCTCACCCAGCACCTTGTTAGCTCCTTCCTTCTGTTGTTCCCTCCTCATTTTCTTTAGCCACAGTCATGTCCTGTGAATTTTGTTGAGATTTCTCTGTTCTCTGGGTTCTTATTATTCCACATGAGTGAAATCATCCTGTACTTTTCTTTTTCTTCCTGGTTTATTTCACTTAGCATAATCACCCTGATGTCCCTCCAGGTTGTTGCAAAAGGTATGATTTTACTTTTTTAACAACTGCATAGAATTCCACTGAAGATATATACCACAGCTTCTTTATCTAGTCATCTGTTATTGGGCATTTGTGTCCATATTTTGGCTATTGTGAATTGTGCTGCTATGAACACAGGGGATAGATATTATTTTTCTGATTATAATTTTTTGTGTTCTCTGGGTATATGCATTTTTTGAACATTATCCATATTATTTTCCAAGAGGTTGCACTAATTTATATTCCCACCAACAATGTTGGAGTGTTTCTTTTTTCTCTACCTCCTCCTCAGACTTGCCATTTCTAGTCTTACTGATGTAATGCTTTCTCACAGGTGTGAGGTGGTATCTCTTGGTTTTTATATGCATTTCTCTAATGGTGAGTAACATAAAGCATTTTTTCATGTGTCTGCAGTCTCTCTCTAGAAAGGTATTAAGCTTTTCTGTCCATTTTTGTGGCTTGTTTGCTTTTCTGTTGTTGAGGTGTATGAAATTTATATATTTTGGAGATTAAGCTCCTATCTGATGTTATGCAAATATCTTCTCCCATTCAGTGGGTGCCTTTCTGTTTTACTGGTGTTTTCTTCCACTCCACAGGAGCATTTTAGCCTGATGTTGTCCCAATGATTTAGTTTTAGTCTCCTTTGCAAGAGGTGTCACTTCCCCTAAAGACATCTGAGACTGATGTAATGGTGCATTTTTTTTCTACATTTTCCTTTATGCATTTTATGGTTTCAAGTCTTACACCCAGATTTTGGAGTTAATTTTTGTGTGTGGTACTAACAAGTAGCTTCATATTTTTGTAAGTGGCTGTCAAATTTTTCAAGCAATATTTGTTTTCAATGAAATATCCTGCCATTAAAAAGCAAGGAATTCCTGCCATTTGCAAAAACCACAGATATAACTTGAAGGCATTATGTGAAGTGAAATAAGTGAGATAGAGAAAACAAATACTGTATGATCTCACTTCTACACAGAATATAATTTAAATACTCACTGAAAAAGATCAGATACGTGGCTACCAGAAACAGAGGGCTGGGGAAGGGGCAAATAAAGGACTGTGGTTCAAAAGGCACAAAATTCTAGTTACAAGATAAATACATACCAGCGATGTTGACTATAGTTAAAAAAAACACTGCTTGTATAATATATATGAAAATTGCTGAGTTCCAAAAATTCTCACAAGATAAAATTTTTTTCCTTGTTATCTACATGAAATTAATGCTAAATAACTTACTGCAGTAATCATCTCACAATGTCAAGCCACAATGTCAAGGTATAATTCTTACACCTTAAACTTACACAATGATGTTTGCCAATTATATGGCAATAAAATTGGAAAAAATAAGATTCAGTGTTACTAAATCTCAATGCTCATAGTGGGCTTTTAGGAAAAAATCTCCCCCTGCTGGATAGGCAAGTCAACCTAATGACTAGAAGTGGATCCCCATATTATATATTTAAAAAACAAAGGGCAACTACTCACAGACTATTGTTTTTCTCATTTTACATCTGTGTATTCACTTGTCAGCCATAAATGCGTAATCATCTGCCATTTACCTCTCATCTACCCTCACTCATTTGAACATTTACACTGCCCGGGGGGGATTGATACATTAACGAAAAGAATAGCTACCAGAAACAGCTGAACAACGAAAATTACTATCTAACCCCTGATGGCATTCATGTTTTCCTTTAGGCCCTTTTAGGTAGGCCTAATTTTATGATGGAATAGTGCCCGAATGGAGTTGTTGAATCTATCATAATGTACAGCATCTTTTTCCAATTTGCAAGTGGTAATACTAAAAGCAGAATAGGTTGCATGACAAAATCAGGATCCAAAGAAATCTTTCATGATCAAAGCTGAGCACATAGACAACCAAGATGATTCCCCATTCATGTAACTTGTGTCCAAAGGATGTGAGAAGTATTACAAGACTTGGCGGTATGAGAGCAGACACAAAACATTTGGCTTCGGACACTGGAAAATTTATGGATAAAAGCTACAGAGAGGTAGGATTCAACAGTCTAAGCAGCAAGTGACTATAAGAGGCTGAATGACTTATTGAACAATTGTTTCAGATAAGAGGTAAAGCATCACTGACTAACATGATTACTTCTAAGCTTCAAATCCTCTGGCTACACTAAGCCTTGTGATTATGTAACCTCATTGATAATTGCTTATGGAAGTTATACTACTGTAGAGAAAACTTTTAGAAAGTAGAGCCTCACTTTCTGTTGTTAATTAAACATGTAAGCCACTAGAAAAGGGGTGGTAAGATGACACTTGAGGTTTCAAACAGATCCAAAAAGCATAACCCCTTTTCAGTAGGAAAATATATGTATATTAATAGACCACAGTCTGAATGGTTATACACCCAAATGCAAACATTTCTATGTGACAGGATTATAAGGGATTTTTATAAATTGAAATAAAAGTATGGCCTTAGGACAGAGGTTGGGACACTACCATTTATGTGCATTCTTTGTGCTCATCATGAATGCCAAAAGAAGTGAATTCTGTTCAAGAGTGAGACCAGTTCCAGTGGTCCGTAGCAGGTACTACATACCTGAGTGTATGTTCAATAAAAGATGGGATGTTCTTAGCAAAATGTGCATTAGCAAGTGGCTCCTGTTCCCTTCTCTACCCACCCTAGCTTTGGGTGTCCCCTCCCATTAAGTTGAAAAGCACTTTCCAGAAATCAAGAGAGCCTTGTTTAAATTCGAGCCCTTATTCCCTTTGAGCACATCATCTCGGATCTGAGTTTTCATTTCTTCATCTCTGAGATAATGGGAGCTAGTATACATCACCTCCTCTCCCAAAGTTTTCAAATTCTGTAATTTCAACTCTAGAGAAAAAGCACCAAGGATCCTCAATTTAAGATCCATTTGATCTGGACAGATAAGAGCCTTTCCATGTGACTAACGTGCTAAAGTGGCTTTCCTGCAACCATTTTGTTTAAATGAAAAAAGTACCCTTGTGTGCTTTTATTTCTTAGAAGAACACCAAGAATGTACCACAGGAGTTGCAACATAATGATTATATTTATTATATTAGAAATGAAAATAAACTATGAGAGAGTATGGGTGAGAAGACAGAAGATGCCTAAACTCTCCTTAACACAGTTTACAAAAAGGAAGCCCGAAACCAGGCAATGCTGAAATTTGCTCCTGGGAGGAGATCCCCATTTTATGATGTTTGAACACACTCTTTCTCTTGTTGGATAGCTGGAGAAAAAAAAAAAACAAAATAAAATCATTAAAGAGGATATTTATTCAGTTTCTACCCAGAGTCAAGTCACTGATGGCTACCATACCTGCTATAAATTTACAATGCCAAAGCACTAACCACAACTTTGCAATTGGGTGTGTGTGGCTGGGTGTGTATGTGTGTGTGTGTGTATGTCTTTCTGTGCTTGTTAACCACCTGAACATTCATTAAAATGCACATCAACTGTGTTTTCCCATTTGAGAGGTAGATTTATCCTGTTACCATTCCCCCACAGATTATGCTGAGACTGAGGAGCAAGTGAAGCATTTTCCTCATATTTATCTATCACTATGTAATTAAGAAATTACATTTTTTAAGATAATTTTGATTAAGTTTGGAACTCTCAAATAATGGGTATGACAAAAAATGCCCATTAGTGTTGTGAATACGCATGGCATTTTTCCATGCTGGCTTCCTGGATCTGGGAACCTTGAGTGCACCCAATATTTGAACTATTTCTCTGCTTTATCTTGTCATTAGGTAGGAAAGGTCAAACGAGAGAATTTGTAGTGTTCTTTAGGAATGAGATCATGAACCCAAATTTCTAGATGCAGAAAAAAAGGCCAATAATCATAACGTGGACAAAACTATGATTTTTCTAGTGATAAATGTAATCATTCCAATATTAGTTTAATGTGATTTTGGATGATTTCCCAACAAAAAGCTCATCTTTTATTTCCCCATTGCTTCTTGGGTTGAATTAATAAGACAGAGAACCACTTAAATAACCCAAGTAAGTTTTAACTTATACTAGAGATACAATTATACTCTTTTCATTGCTTAATTTATAGCAAAATTTCATAAGAGGTTATTTACTGAACCTATCTAGTTTCACTATTGTTTTTCTTCACTAGAATCCCTTCACCCATGACTTACTTTCCTTTGACGGGAGAGTGTTTTTTTCTTCAGTATTAGTTTTCTTCAGTTTTGACTTGTCAAATTTCTCCACTTCGGATAAGTCGGGTTTATCACTCATTTTCACTAAAAGAAAGACTGAAAAAAAATAACTTTATAGGCAGAATTATTATCCTACCAAGGAATAAGTCAAAATTTTTCACATTTAATATATCTACTTTAGCTGCTGATTTTCAACAAGAGCATACATATTAGAAAAGCTGTGCTTTTATCAGAATACTTTCAGTCCACATTATGAATCCATTTCTGATAGGTACTAAATACCATTGAATCAGGATGCACTAGAAACCAAGATGCTCCAAAAGCCGGGAGTCAGTATGTCTGAATCTTAAAATCACAGCAAAGGTTAATATGGAGGTGTTAGAGGCAGAAGAGCAAATAGAGACATAAGAAAACGTAAGAACTGGGTTTAACCAACTAATGGTTTTATGACGAGACAGCATTTTTTAAACATCTTTACATTCCATTCAATGACTTTTGGGGGCATTTTTTTCTTGGAGGGCAGGGAGAAGTACACAAAAAATGGTGGCATAAATTTCTTTCTATTCTATCTGCCACAAAACAGTAGACTAAAGAGCTACAATGAAAGGAGGGATTTAATCCAGGCATAACTAACAAGAAGACCTTATGGCACCGGTTTGTAAATGCTCTAAGAAGGAAGAGCCAATTATGATCTGAATCAGAAGTTGAGCAGAACGGGATAAACCAATTAGCGTTGATTCTCCCTTAAGCACGTTTTCTCTGCAAAGACAGAGGCCCGGAGACCACGTCCCCGCGACCATTCCGGGTTGGTGCAGA
This sequence comes from Solenodon paradoxus, assembly GCA_004363575.1. Classification (NCBI taxonomy): domain Eukaryota; kingdom Metazoa; phylum Chordata; class Mammalia; order Eulipotyphla; family Solenodontidae; genus Solenodon; species Solenodon paradoxus. Next base: position 36,594 of record RJWH01006705.1, read on the forward strand.
AGAGACAATGCGAGACCCTGAGAACGGAAACCTGAGCTTCCCGAGCTCTCCAGCGTTGCCTGGCCCCACCCTGGTGGGGTCAGACACGCCTAGCGCCCAGAGAATGGAGGCCCCCAAGCAGCCAGAAGTCCCCAACACGCCTCCCTTCCGTCGAGGACACCGGAAAGGCTGCTCTGACCAGCGAGCAGACGCTCGTCTTCAGAGGCGAGGAAACCAGGGCTAAGTGATCAACAGGAAGAGAGCCGGGCACGTCGGCCAGGTCGTCCGGAGCCGGCTGCTTACATTCAAAATATTTCCGCTATCCGGCGCCCCGCTTAACCCTCGGCCCCAGGGGAGAGGACGAGGCGCCAGCCCCCAGAGGGCTCGAAAGTCCCCGTCCTCTAGGCCTCCAGCACACCGCAGCGGAAGCGCCCCTCTGGAGGGGCTGCCCCGGACCCACCAGACACCGGGCCCCGGACCCACCAGACACCGAGCCCCGGAAATCACCGTCGCGCCACAAGGCGAGGCCGCGCGGCGGAAGACAAAGGCACCGACTCGCCTCGAGGCTTGGAGACAAAAAGTCAGGCCCCTCCAGTGCCCGAAGGCCCGACCGCCCTCGCCCCGCGACCTCCGCGCTCTGCTTCCTGTCCCCGGAGTTCTCTGGCTCCGCAGGACCACGCGTCCTCACCCGAAGGCTTGAAGACGGGTGAAGACGGACCTCCGAGGTCAGACCGCTCAGCACAGGACGCCGGGCTAGCCTTCCCGCGCTGAACCTGCCTTTTTATTGCCGGTGGCAGGCCCCGCCCAGTCCTCTCCTATTGACTGAGGGATTCCAGGCCCCGCCTCTGGCTTCCGCCTCGCCTTGCTGAATCCCAGGTCTCAGTCCGGGCTTCTCTCCGCCCTTCACACGGTCTTATGATGTTACACTAGACCCCCGCCTCCCCAGACGGGCTCCTCTTCCGCTTTGACTCACTGCCCCGGAGAGGGAGAGCCTAGGGTGACCGTTGTGCCTGCCCTGCCTCTCCCACTGCTTTAGTCCTGAGAGTCCACTTCCCTTCTTCCAGGTACACTCACTCCACGATAATCGGGGTCTCAACTATGCAGACACATCTTGCCCGTTAGCTTTGAAAGTCTGGAAATCTGGCATCCAAGTTGAGGAGCCCTAGTCCTGCTCTCCTGGCTTTTTATAGCCCTAGGAGCTAGTGTACCCTGTGACCACTTAACAGTGGTTAGTCAGAGGACTCAGGGTGACTGTTCTACTCCTTGCACAGGTCACAGAGAAGGGGTGTCTGTGGAGAGGGTGGGCCATTCAGTCATTCCCCCGCACCGTTGGTTATTACTGCCACAGTGGTGCTCACCTATGTAAAAGTCACATTTTCGATTTCCTTAGCCATTGAACATGATAATCAGAGAATAATCGGAGTGTAGGGTAATCTGAGGAAAATACTGAGACTACTCATCTTTCCATATAATCATTTTTATTATGTCTTTTGTTTACATTGCTGTATTTATTTTAGCATATTGAAATCACACAATAGTCTATGTGTATCTCAAAACATACCCACCATCGGAGTTCTAGTGGCCTTTACCACCACCTGTGCCCGCCTTCCTTCCCTCCCTTCTTCCACCCCACTGGTATATACAACTTGCTTTCTGTGCATTTAGTTAGGGATTATCTGTTCGTTTGTTGTGTGAATATCTTCTCCTACTCCCTGACTTACCTTTTAGTTTCAGTAGTATTTTTTTCCCTCTGTACAGAGGCCTTTTATTTCGATGTAGTCCCAATTGATTAGTTTTACTTCAGTTTCTTTTGCCATCGGTGTTACTTCCCCAAAAGCATCTTTAAGGTTAATGTCATGCAGGGTTTTTCCTAGTTTCTTGTATGTAATTTACAATTCCAGGGCTTATATCCAGGTCTTTGTTCATTTTGGTTAATTTTTGTGAATGGCACTAATGAATAATCCAAGGTTTCCAGCACAGTTGTTGAATAGATTTTCCTTCCTTCATTGTATTTTCTTGGCTTCTTTGTCATATATTAACTCACCATATAGGTGTGGCTTTATTTCCGGGCTTTCAATTTTATTCTAATGGCCTATGTGCCTGCTTTTGTTCCAGTATCATCTTGTTTTAATGATGATTACTTAGTAGCATAGTTTGAAGTCAGGAAGTGTGATTCCTCCACTGCTCTTTTTTTCTGAAGATAGCTTTGGCTATCCTAGGCATTTTGTGGTTCCATATCAACTTCGGGACTGTTTGTTCAATCTCCTTGAAGACTATCCATGGGATTTTGATGGCAATTGCAATTGTATTTGCATTAAATCTGTATATTGCTTTGGGTAGGATGAACATTTTTACTAAATTAACTCTTCCAAAGCACCAGCATGCACTGCTCTTCCATCCCTTTGTGTCTACTATTTCCTTTGTAAAAGTTTTATAGTTTTCATTATAGAGGTTTTTCACTTCCTTTGTAAAGTTTATTGCAAAGTATTTGATCTTTTGAGGTGCTATAATGAATGGGATTTCTTTCTTAATTTCACTTGCCTCTACTATTGTTTTCATATAAGAATGCTTTGTATACTGATTTTATAGCTTTCCACTTTGATTTATTCATTTATTGTTTCTAGCAGTTTTTTTGGTGGAATCTTTGGGATTTTCTAGATAAAATATCATATAATCCATAGATCATAATGGTTTTATTTCTGCTTTTCCAATTTGGATTTTGTCCATTGAAAGGTTTTTTCTCTGGGCTCCATGAGGAAAGAAAGTCGATCAAACAAAAAGTCGAATAGCCAGGGCTTTATTGGGGTTTGCGCACGCGGGCGAGGTTCTCCGGTCTGCGGAACAGGGCCAGGGAAGTCCCGCCAGAACAAAGGGAAGCGCGCTCTTTAAGCAAAAGAATTTCGCGGGCTTCATACGTCGCGACTGAGGATTGGTCCTGTGATTCCAGGTGTGGGCTTCAATCCCTCAGTCTGAAGTCAGCCACCTTTTTCCCGGGTATGGCTGCCGCTTTGTCCCTCTGGGCCAGCCTAACATTTGGACCAGCCTAACATCCATTACTTAATTTGGTCTTCTCACCAAAACGTCCAGGGTAATGCCGAATTGTAATATTGAGTGTATGCATCTTTGTCTTGTTTCAGGTCTCGGAGGAAAGGCTTTCCATTTTCCACCATTGAGTATGATGTTGGCTGTTTTTTTCATATATTACTCTTATTAAGTTGATGCATGAGCCTTCTATTCCTATTTTAGCAATAGCATTTATCATGAATGGTAGTGAATCTTGTCAAATGCTTTTTCTGCATCTACTGATAAGACATGATTTTTTTTTATTTTCTCTCTCTTTGTGGATGTGGTGTATAACATTGATTAATTTGAGTATGTTGAAACATCCTTGCATCCCTGGAATAAATCCTATTTGATCATGGTCTATACTTTTTTTTGAAGGAAAGGTATAGGCAATTATGAAGATGAGTAGGCAAGCAGAAAGAGAGAGGAGGAAGAAGCACTTTATTGATTTCATTTAGCTGTTCACATTTGTTGTCATCACCCACCTCAGCTCCAGACCCAAGTCTTGAACCCTGGATGTAGGGATGCATGTGGGGCTGCTCTCGGGTGCACTAGACCATTAGGCTACCAGGGTGCACCCCATCTATACTTTTTTTAATTTGTTGTTTATCAGGATTTTGTTGATGATTTTTCTGTGTATGTTTATCAGTGATATTGCTCTATAATACCTTTTCTTGGTGATGTCTTTGTCTAATTTTGGGATCTTCATACGATATATATATGGGAGTTTTCACTCTGCTTGGATTTTGAAGAGTTGAAGGAGGATGGGGATTAGTCTTCTTTGAATGTTTTGGTAGACTTTGCTAATGAAGGCAGCTGATCATGGGTTCTTGTTTTTTTGTTGTTGTTCTGTTTTTGGTTTTGGTGGAGGCGGGGGTGGGGGAGGAAACTTTTTTATTACCTTTTCAATTTTGGTGCTTGTGATTGGTCTGTTCAAATTATCTATGTCTTCTGGATTTAGTTTTCAGAGGTTGTAGGATTCTAGAAATATGTCCATTTCTTCATGATTCACAAATTTGTTGACATACAGGTATTTATAATTGTCTCTCATGATCCTTTGTATTTCTTTGACATTTATTGTAATCTCATCTCTTTTGTTTTTGATTCCTGTTATTAGGCGTTTCTTTTTTTCTTCATGAGTCTGGCTAAGGATCAATCAATATTGTTGATTTTCCCAAAGAAATAGCTCTTGATTTCACTGATCTTTTGATGGCATTTTCGTTTTCAATTTTATTTATTTCTACCATAATTTTTATTTTTTCCTCCCTTCTACTGACTTTTGTTGTCAGTTGAAGTCTGGTGATAGCTTGATGGGTATACTTTGTAGATCTTTTTACTTTAGCAGCCTTAAGTAATTTTTCATTATCACTGGCTTTTGTTTGTTTTACTATATGTCTAGAAGGAAGTCTGTTTACATTTAGGAATTTCAGTGTTCTATCAGCTTCATGGATCTCCAAGTTTACTTTTTGAGGCAGATGTGGGAAATTCTGTTATTACTTCTTTTGTGCTCCTTCCTCTCTCCCCTCTCCTTCTGGTATATTTATTACCTTTATCTTTGTTCTTCTCATGGTTTCTGGTATTTCTCACAGAATTTCTTCATTTTTCCTAAATATTTTTTCTCTCTCCTCTTTGTGAGGGTCACTTCTGTGATTGTATGTGTTTCATTCTTCTGCAAAATTAGTCTTTTTATGGAAGTTTTCATGTTTGTCTTCAATTCATTAACTGTATTTTTTATCTCTAGCATTTATTTCAGGACTTTATAGCCTCAGTCTCCTTGATGAAGTAGTCCTTTTCATCTGTCCCTTATTTTCTGGTATCTTCCATTTGCCTTTGGATATTTGGTTGTGCCTCCTGAATCTCATTTAGCTTTTTTTTATAACTATTCTTTTCAACTGTTTATCTATTAGAAATATCCCAATCAGTGTCAATGGATTTCTTCCTAGGACGCTCCTGGTGTCTTCTTCTCTTTGTATCATTCAGGTTTTATTTTATTTTAGTTTTTTACTTTGTTTTTTTTTTTACCTCAACCCACATGACTTGAATATTTTGATATGCTTATTGACCATTTATATATCTTCTTTGGCAAATTGTCTATCCAAATCTCATGCTCACTATATTATTAGTATTTTTTAACCTGAGCTCTTTTGTTACCACATACTGCCAGAGCTGAGGACTTTTGGGCATCCTGTCAAGATCCCTGACAAGACCCTAAAGACAAGACCTGAGCTGCCTAGCTACTTGGTTAGAAGTTGCTGCCTGAGGCCGGCTATGTTGGTCTCTCTGGGTCTTAGTGTTAAACCTCAGGCAGCAGGGTTACTTCAGGTGTCTACTGCAGATGCCCAGGGAGTTAGAAGCAGAGATGTCGGGATTGAGGACCTTAGTGTAGCTATTCATAGCTTTATACATGTTAACAGTAAAGGACAAAAGGTACAGTCTTGGCAACGTTTAGTCCAGATAACAATCAGTCATGGAACTTATGCCTCAGCAAGAGGGCAGGTTTTGAGACTTGCCAAAGAATAGCCTTGGCCAAAGTCTATACTTTCAAACCCCACTGCTAGAAGCAATTTCCAAATAGACCATTGAGAAGCTGAGGACCCCAGAACTTAGGAGAAGCCATGCAGTAGGAACCCACCAAACTGCACAGGATTGTCGACTTCCTTTTGCCCTGGGTTGAGTGTCAAAATATGTTGCCGGGACAGTGTAAGTTCCAGCGATGACACAGCTTATGAAGGAATCCCCAAGGCATTAAAAAGTGCAGTTCATAGATTTATTATAGAAGGAAAGCAAAAGCAGGAGCTAAAGTTCTCCTGGGTAGGAAAAAATTGCACTGATTTCTATGAGATTACAAAAGTTATATACCTCCTTTAGCCTGAGGCATGGCTAGTGATAAGAATGGAGTGATTTTAATCATGAAAGACCAGGTCATCCCTGCAGGTGGTTCCAGGTGAGATAGGAAGAGGGACATTCTGAGAGATGTCTCAGTTTAGTCCTAAAAACCTCTACCCCCAAAAGGAATTTCATACCGTTTTGTTATTCCAACCTGTCTGCAGCTCTCCATCCCCCATGCCCATCTGGTTCTATGTTGATTTTGGAAGTTTGCAGAAATACTGAAATTGTAGGTCTTAATTTTCCCCCACCACAGTGTTCTGACAGACTGTGAGCATCCAGGAAAGAACACTCAGAATTCTTAGCACTAAGGGCTCATGAAACTTGCAGAAACACATGGAAAAACTTATGATGTTTCAGGTGGGTTAGTCCACCCACAGCCTCTCCTTCTCATACTAAAGGTGGTGTGACACTGGTTCCTCCTCCCTCCCCACTCACTGGATGTGGTTCTGATGACCCAGCCTACAACTCTCCTTAAAACTCAACTGAGTCACTAAGCTTTTTTCTACCCCCAGCCCCAGATCTGAAAAGTTCGGGTTTTTTCTTAGAAGGATTTGAAATTTGGCATGGCTTTCTTCTCTTCTTTGTATTAGAACGGTGGCTGTCTTTTTCTTCTGATTTTTTCCTAGGTAATAGCTGCAGCACAGCTTCCACAGGGTCATTAGAGTAGTTATAAGCTTTTGGAGTTTGTCAGAGTAGTCAGCCTGAGTCTGAGTCCGTCTATCCCTGGCTCATCTGGTCACTGAGCTGGGTTGCACAGGGCTGTGGCAACCTGCCTGCTTTGATGGGGGTGGGGGCATATGTGTCCGGGTCCTCTCTCTCCCTCATTCACCTAGATGCTGGAAACGAATTGGCAGCATAACGGGGTAGCTCACCTGCTTCAGTTGAGGCTATTTATCTTTATACTACCTATCCCAAGCATATTACTTAACCCACAGGAGATAATAGATAAATACTCGTTTATAGATTGAAGTAATAAATCCATTATAGAGCAGTTTTTTGGACAACAGCACCACTCAATTATTTGGAGGGAGAAAAATGAGGATCCAGTAGTTATTTGAAATGACTAAATATGCAAGGTAATTTTATGAATACTCACACAGAACATTAGAGAGAATGTAAATAGAGACAGAACTGTGTCTTTAGCTTGCACATCATATTTTCCATATGGTTCATTATGCTGGTACCTAGATCAGCAATCACTCTCTCCACAAGGATTTCTCAAGCCTTTCCCACCTCTCTCCACTCCTTTTCTATGCAATTGTAGCACCCTGTGTTAATTTAAGAGCTTTGTTTATGGGAGAAACTTTTAAAAAGAGAAAGGCACACTTATTCAACAAATAATACTCATCGAGTACGTACAAAGTGCAGGAATTTAATATTTCTCCTCCATAGCATTGTCTTTGATTCCACATCAGCTATTCACACCAAAGTTCATAGTCTAGACCTTGTCATAGGAATTCTAGCAACCCCTCTACAATCTCAATTTCTAGCATTCCTTTTTCTGTACATCAACTCCTTTCTTCAGCTCACTCCATTTTCAACCTCACTGAAATCTCCAGTCCATTGGTTCTATTATATTTTCACCATCTCATGCTCCCTTAATGTCTTCTCTCCTCCTTCCGTAGGTCAAATATTATGCTCAGCCTTTATACTCACTCTTTTATAATTACCTTCCCCTGTCCTGGACCTTTCTCACTTCATATTACTTCCTTGGAAAAATTATAACCCTGACTAAATTCAAATACATCTCTCCGGGTTGCCCTTACCCAGGCTACTTCACACATGAAATTAACCATCACAGAAATGGACTTATAGAAATTGGCCAGAGCAATCTTTAGCATCGTAAAATAAGAAAGGATATCTTTGACATGGCGCCAGCACTGTGAAGCAAACTCAAAGCATGCTAATATATATAAAATGCTATCAATTTTTAAAATAAGAGAATAAAACAGTTTTGTCTTCAAATGAACTAAAAACAGTTTTGAAATGTTTAAACCACCAAGATATTTTAAAAAGCGATGGAAAAAATTCTCAGAGGAAGTAAAACAAATCTAGCATAAATAAAATATATTTTGATAAAATGGATTTTAGAGAAGTGTCATTATATAAATTAATAAGGAAACAAATCAACATCATCCTACATATGGGATAAAGTAAGTCCAATATTTGTAAGACTGGAAAGATAATATGATTTCAAAAATGCTGTAAAATGCTGTAGCTGTAGCACATACTATGCTCTAGCACATAAAATGCTGTAGCACATACTATTATGTGTGAAGCCAAGGATGTTTATTTTATTCTAGTTTGTGACTATAACATTCATGATTTCTCCAGAGAAACAGAACCAGTAGGATATATTTTTTCAAAGAATATATTTTAAAAACATTTTACTTATTTAGATTTATTTCAAGGAATTGGCTTATGCAATTGTGCGAGTTGGCAAGTATGAAGACCATAAGCCAGGCCAATAGGCTGCTGTAGGAGTGTATCGTCCAGTCTTGTAGCAGAACTTTTTTTTCTTCAGAGAAACCTCAGAAAGTCCTCTTAAGGACTTTCAATTAATTGAATGACACCCACCCACAGATTACTGCAGAGGGTAACCTCTACTTAAAGTTAACTGATTGTAGATGTTAAACGTATCTATAAAATCTTCGGGTCTGGAATAACTAGAAGTATTCTGACAATACTATATGATTACATAAGTCCTATCAGTCTTTCAAAAGTTGGATTTTCAAAATGCAGACAAAATTAAATTTTTAAGCCCTGCCCAATCTCAATACTTAGTAAGTGAAAAATAAGTGTTAGTGTCCTTGCATGTGCATTTTACACTTAAAAAATCTCAGTCAAGTCTCGCCCTGGTGGAGATAGGTCCATCACCTCCGAAGGAGCACAAGCCACATAACTCTGGGATCAAGTCCCAGGTCTGGGGGGAACAACCAGTGTGAACAACTAAATAAGAAATGAATGAAGTGCTTCTTCCTCCTCTTTCTGCCTGCCTACTTACATGCCTTCATTCCTGCCTTTACTTTTCCTTTAAAAAAACCTCAGTATAGATAAGATACATTTCAAAAACTCAATAGCTACATGTGACTGATGGCTACTTTATTGTACAGTGTATTCCTATGTTATTTGAGGTATATTAAATTGCTCAAAATTACATTTTTATTGTAAAAATTCATAAAGTAAGAATTTCTGTACTATGAATTCAAAGAAATGTTTCCACAAATTTAGAGGTCCATATATTATGAAAATTTAAGTGGTGAAATATTTTTCAACTATAACATATATAAAAGTAGGATACGATACTTTTAAGATTCATAAAGCAAATGAAAATATAAACAAATTAATCATGGCATGCCCTGGTAGAGTAGTGGTTTGGTCCACTGCTTCCAGCTGAGAAAGCTACACATCCCAAGGCCCGGATTCATATCCTGCTAGCCAGGGGAACAACAAAGATACACAACTAAAATAAGATAAGGATGCTTCTTCCTCCTCTCTCTTACTGCCTGCCTACCTGCCTTCATTCCTGCCTGCACCTTTCCTTTACAGAAAAATAAACTAATAATGATTGCTCCCCTACTCAGTAATATCAATAATTCTCTAAATCCTTATTAACACACACTTGTAATACTCTATGTTGCCCATTTTATGCAAGATTAGATAATTTTGAGAAGGAAAGTGATCTACCCAACATCCTGTAAAAAAGACATAGGTCTGATTTTCACTCCAGGGCTCTCTCTATGAAGACTCACATTTGTCATTTATTCTGTTCAGTATGTATCTGTATTAGCCTCCAAAGAAAACAGTAGACTTTATTTCCCTGATACTGCCAATATTCTTCAGAAGCTCAAAGAATGGGAACAAAAGGAAGTACAACAATCAAATGTAAAAAAAGAGGAGAGGTATGTCTCCAAGGCTCTACGTAGTAATGGTCATGTTAACTCTTCTATCCCAAAGCTGTTTTTCTTGAATTTGCACAATAACAAACTGTACTGACTGGATGGCCTGTGTGACTACATAAAAGGTCCCCACAGTCAAGTTCCTGAACCTCTCAAATATGAGGTTAGAAAAGGGAGGGAGCCAGATCAAATTTGGGTTGATATTGGGGGTAGTGTCATCAGAGTGATGACAGGAGCTAGGTCAAGGTATCTGTGGGGGAGGGCTACTGGGAGTTCAGGGGCCCAACTCTCTGTCTTCCCCTGGGACTCCTTTCCAAATTTCCTTCTCATTTTCTCAGCTGAAGTCAGTGTGTGAGTTGTGCAAGATAAAAGGGCTGGAGCCTGAAGAGCTGTGGCTGCATAAGAACCCCTTGTGTGACACCTTCCCAGAGCAGTCTGCCTACATAAGGTCAGTGTGACTCTCTCACCCTTACTAGGGCCCTTGGCTCCCTGGGAACCTAAACTACCCCTGATAGTGCCCCTCTCCAGGAGACTGCAACCGTGCTCTTCTAGGAGGAACACAGGCTCGCTCACTGTCCTTTCTGTGAGTCCCTCACCTGTTCTTAGAAGTCTCCTCTCCTTCTTTGATCTAGCCACCCATTCTCTTAATCTGGGCTCTATTTCCTGAATCTGAAGCCAGGCTTCTCTAGGATGCCCTCCAAAAGTGTGCCTCACGAAGTAAGACTTCCCCTCCTCACCAGGACCAGGAGTGACCAGCTTTGAGCCAGAAGCTGCTGCCCTGGACTGAGAAGGGCCACCCAGCCCCAGGGCCTCATGATAAAACAGGCCTTCTTACTCGATGCTGAAATGAGACTTACTCCTCAGACTAATAATGGACCCTCTTTGCCTTGAATTGAATGGGTCTCCACATCTGATCCAGGTTTACGTGGGAAGCTTTCCCACTCCATGTTGAAGGCCAAAGACCTGGGTGTCTTCATAATGACATTCATCCTTCTGACACAATTCGAGAAGCCAGGACCTCTTTGAGAGAAATTTGGGTTTCCTGAGTCAGAGTCAGAAGTTGGCTTCTACCAGTAAGCAGAGGAATTCCTGGGGCAGCAGTCGAAGAAAGACGGAAGAGGAGATTGAGGAGACAGAAGAACGACCACTCTGGGATATTTCTCCTTCTTCTATCCACATATCATACCATCTTCCTGGTCCTTCAAAGTAACCCTGAGTAGCCTGATGTCCAGCTCTACTCCTGCAATCAGGGCTGGAGGAAGGGACTACAAATGATTGAGAAATAGAAGGAAAGAATGAAACAGACCAAAATAGAAAAAAGCGGGGTCAGGGAGTAAACTATTTGAGATTTCTTGCCCCAAATAGCTACCCCAGTCACTGACTCCTTGAGTATTTATTGCCTTTACATGAGGCAGTCATTTACAGAAGCATACAAAACATGATGTTGTACACTCTCTCTGTGTGTTACCCAAAACTCAGCTCCTTCATAGTGGACATGTGGTTCCAGACGGTGAGCACCTGCTTCCTCCCTCAGGCCCAGTAACCGCAGGTAGGTGAGAGGAGTATGGGGTGACTGAGCACCTGGGCTCTTCCCTTTCAGGAAACCATGTTCTGCTTTTCTGTGAATGGGGTGTTCAAGGAAGGTGAGTGTGTGTAGAATCCCTTCCCCAGGCCCCCCACTACGGCTCCCTCCCCTGGTGGGCTCACTCTCAGAACTTTCCCAGCTTCCCTGATCCCTTCCCTTCTCTTCCTATTCCTTCTTGCTTTTCAGTCCCTACTCACCTTCCAAAGAATGACTTGAATTTTTAAAAAAATCATAAATGCAATGAAAATTGGAAATGCTTTCTATACTGTTAAAGAAAAAAATTAAAACGTGAAAAGCTGGGAGAACATATTTGCAATCACTATTGCAGAGTTAGTGCTGATATTTTTTATATATAAAGGACTTCTGCTAGCCAATGGTGAGAGAGACAAAAATGTCAACAATTAGTTTACTTAAAAAAGCAAAATTATTCTTCAGTAAATGTCTGCACAGATGCCATACCATATTGGCCAAAGAAAAACCCAGAGATGTCACATTGAGTGAAAACTCAATTTATAGACAACTGTTTATGTGTCTAAAAAAATTTAAATCATATTGTGTATACCTGTATACACTTGTATATATGTGCATATGTGCATGTATGTGTGTATATATATATATAACTTACAAATAGTTTTAATAAGTATACATATCTAGAAAATGTGTAAGTGGACATCTTGGGTCCAATGGGTATCTATGGCTTATTTTGTAGAGATACAGATGAAAGATGAAGGATGATTTTATTTTGTAAATATATATTTGATAGTATCTAATATTTTGTAATTTGGCAACTTTGCTGAAACACTGGAAAATTTCTAACATTGACCAAAAAATCACATATGTTTACTAACTTTGAAAAATGTTAATGCAAAAGGTAAAAAAATACAACTTGACAGTTTATCTAAATATGTGGATATCTTTTTGTCTTTACCTCCCTCACCCCAAGTGTTCATTTTTTTAAGGCAAGGTGCAGAATGAAGGTGAGTAGGTAGGCAGGAAGAGAGAGGAAGAAGAATTTTTCATTTTGTTTTTATTTTAGTTGTTCACCTTGGTTGTTCCCCCTGGTCCTGGACACGAATCCAGGTCCTTGGAATGTACGTGGATTCTGATGTCAGCTGGAGACAGCAGACTTAACCACTATTCCACGTTGGTGAGCCAAACATTCTCATTCTTATGTGCTAATTTCTCTTCCGCTCACTCAGAGGTTTATTGTCCTCTCTCAGGGTCTAAAAACCCAGGAAGGGATTGCTGACAATTTTTGGAAAATACAGTTAAGGTCTGACTGATGCCCTGAAGCCCAGGCTGCTGTTTCCCTCCTTTCCCCTTATAAAGCCTGACTTAAGACCTTTGGAGCTGCAATTCTGTCTCTGACCACCAGGGGGAATCTTTTCGTAGGACTTTTTTTCTTAAAGAAGGTGTCATTTTTTTTCAACTTTCATTCCAGTGTCCTACCAGATTAAATGCTATTTCCTTTACACATCCAGGTAGGCCCCTATCATGACCTATCTGAGATGGCCTGGATGTATGTGCTGGCATGTGACTATTTTCTCTTCTTGAATTTTGCCTTTCTTTAAGTAAATCTGTTATAGTGAGAGTTTATTAAAGCTATATGTGATGAAACTGCCCATTGTATAAATCTCAGTTCCAGTGTCTGCATACCCAAATATCTGAATTACTCCAGGCAAGTTCCCACACCTCCATAAGCTTCACCAACTTCAAGGGGGACAAAGAGAGGTATAAATAAGAGTCCCTGTGTCCTTACAATGAACACATGAAGTGTAATGTAGCCCACAGAAACCCTCAGCTAACTAATCACAGCTAAATCTGTTTTCTGGTCTTCAGCTATCAAAAAGATGGGGCCCAGTCCTGTTAACTCTATGTCTCTGTGGAGGTGAGTTGGTTGGAAACACTTCCTCAGATGTTAGACTAGTAAAAAGACTTGAGGGGAAGTACAAGCAGGAAGTTGTCACTGGTTCCCAAGGTTCTCTTCTTTATGACCTTGCAGAAGGGACTTCCTGTAAGGACTCCATCTTGTCCAGGTGGTCCAGGCAAAGGGGTTTGGGGAATACTTTAGCCTTCCTCAACAGCCCTTCTAAGATCTGCCGTAAGCCTTCCCCTCCAGACCCCAGAGATTCTCCTCAGGAGCACCCAGTGGGAACTGTAGGAACAGGACATTGCCTTCAGACCACAACATAGGTGAGTTGATAAGTATGAAGCCTTCACCTCAGGTCCCTGCAGAACAGGAGATATTCTAGGTTCCCTTCCCATCTCAACCCATAGGG